>JASDQU010435900.1:38128-59171 GCA_032191745.1 Picea mariana
GAGGGACGGACACTTTAGGTGGGGTCGGAGTGGGGAAAACAAATTCTCAAACCCCCCCTCCGCCGATAAAGGTAGGTAGGTCGGGGGGACCGAAAACAAATAGGACTAGTCAATCGAGACGAGGAACGATGCCACCGGGGAAGATTTGCACAGAATTTATGCACTACAAGACAAACTGTCTTGTCAATTTTCCAACTTTGGATAAAAAATATGTGCCATAAAGCAAAATATTTTCTTTTTGAAACCTTTACATTCTCATTTATTTTTCCTATACTAATCTAACTTATTTCACCAACTTAGGGTGCATTTTAATGTGCAGACCCTGTTTAATTTTCTCTGAAGGGAAAATTCATCTAACCTATATTCTATCTTATGCATCTAACTAATTAATCTAGCTTAAACAATTGGATTAATTTCTTCCTCTACCTAACTATTTTAGCCAAGATTAAACAATTTGGATAAAATTATTCTCTAGCCTAACAACATAAATTAAAAATTGTTTGATCAGGATTAAACTGTATGATTCAAACTTATTTTTCTTTTCATGTGGTTTTCTTGGTTTTTTTTTCTCCTTTTTTCTTTTCTTTTCTTTTCTACCCTCTTTTCATTTTCATTATTTTTTATGTTTTTCTTTTGGAAATCATTTGCAGAATGTAATATTATTTACAATATCAAATCACTGAAAGGAAAAATATTCAATCACCATTTGATACTATGAACTATAAGACTCTAACAGTGGCTCCATTGGGGATGGTGCTCTCCCTGTGAGGTGACAAGAACCAATGATCGGTCGCCTTGAATTATCTTCTCTGGTACTTTCTGCATCTGATTTGTTTTATTGTATTTGTAAACATGGTAACAAATGATCAGGAGCTTAGGGCATTCTCTTCGGGCTTCAACTTCTGGTATGAGTCACCCGCTCATGACAGTA
The DNA here is from genome assembly GCA_032191745.1 of Picea mariana. NCBI lineage: Eukaryota > Viridiplantae > Streptophyta > Pinopsida > Pinales > Pinaceae > Picea > Picea mariana. The sequence goes on from JASDQU010435900.1 coordinate 39,060, forward strand.
AAAACTAAAATGGTATTTACAATAATCTTAAGTGAGAAATGCTTCTATTCCAGTGAAAAGTAGTGCTTGAGCATTATGCCATTGACAGGTCCACCTGGAAGATCTGCTCCATCCATATCCTTAAGCAACAATGCATTATTTCCTCTGTAAGCATGGATTATGTAAGGACCTTTCCATAAATTATCAAATTGTCCATGCTTACCTTTCTCTTCTTTCCTTGAATCCCATTTCAACACCTTGTCTCCTATCTAGAAATCATTAGCCTTGGTTCTTTTATCATAGATCTTCTTAATGTTCTCCTGGATCACTTGAGTTTTATTGTAAACTTTTTCTCTGGATTGGTGCAGTTGTATGGTTTGATTTATTCTCCTCTGGATGTCATTAGGTTCTGCTTGTACTTCCTGCAACATTTTCATAACAGGGACACCTAAAGAAGTGGGAAAAAAAACATCCATTCCATAAACCAATTAGTATGGGGACATGCCAATTGATCTCTTAGTAGTAAGTCTATTATCCCATATTGCATTGACTAGCTTGTTGTGCCATGACTTCTTGTTATCTTGCAACAACGTTTTGATGATATTAACCAGACTTTTGTTGGAAGACTCTGCTAATACATTCCCTTTGATTATATTAACCAGTCCAAGCTGCAACACAAGAAGGGTAATGAGAAGTTGAAGAAGGACACGAGAAAATGGTGTGAATACCATAAAATCCCTTGGCACAACACCGAAGAATGCCAGTCCAAGCAGTTACTAGTGGCCAAGCTGAAAGCTTTCGAGTCATGGGAAGATTATGACTCCGAATCAAATCCAGAAGGAGAGAAGCTAAATATTGATGTCGAACCCAGTGCCACTGTCGCTACCACCAAAGTCCATCCAAGTGAACTAGAAGAACCCGAGGAAGGGGAATGCCTCTTTCACTCACAGATGTGGGTAAAGGGGGCTCTACTTCATTTCATTATCGATAGCGGTATTCAGAAGAACCTAATCTCAACGAAGGTCATCAAGCGGCTGGACCTGCTGATGACACCGCACCCCCAACCCTACACCATCGATTGGCTTCACCAAGGAAGAGATATTTGCGTCAACCAACAGTGTCATCTGCCCTACAACATCAAGCCATTCAAAGACGAGGTATTTTGTGATATTGATCCCCTTGAAGTTTATGATGTTCTTTTAGGATAGTCATATTTGTGGAAGCGACATGTTGTCTATGAGTCTAGACCCGACAATGTTATTATTACTTTAGGTAGAAAATAGTATAGGACACCAGAGGTAGCACCGCCTACCGCTATTTATTTAATCTATGTTAAGCAATGGAGTAAGGTCATTTCATAGACCGGGAAGTTCGTCTTCTTTGTGATACGTGCTCACAGCAAGCAGAAGGTCGCCACCACATCTTTGGCCTCTACACAGTAGAAGCAAGTGGACGGGATTGTGGAAGTGTATAGAGACATATTCTCCTCACCCATAGGGGTACCGATGCACTTCCAATTCAAGCATCCAATTGATTTAACCCCTAGTGCACCTCTACCTAATGGACCAGTCTATCATCGCTCATTGATGGAAAATGACGAAATCAAGCATCAGATCCAAGAGCTGCTTCAAACGGGGCACAACATACCCAACTCCTCCCCTTGTGGAAGCCCAATTGTATTGGTGCAGAAGAAAGACGACACCTGGAGGCTCTTCATTGATTACAGAGAATTAAACAAAATCACAGTCAGGAATCGGTACCCAATTCCCTGAATTGATGACCTTCTTGACCAACTCAAGGGGGAAAAGTTCTTCAATAATATTGACCTAAATTATGGATACCACCAATTTCCCATCGAACCAAATGATGTATGGAAGACAACTTTCAAATCTAAAGAAGGTCTCTTTGAATGGTTGGTCATGCCCTTTGTCTTAACAACTACACCAACCATTTTCATGAGGTTGATGGATGATGTATTGAGACCCTTCACCAACACTTTTGTGGTGGTATATTTGGATGACATCCTCATCTTCAACAGAACTTGGGAGGATCACATGCATCATATTCAACAGGTTTTGAGCACTCTACGGCAACACAAGCTATATGAAAACTTGGAAAAATGCTCCTTTGGCATGAACATGGTCCAATAATTGGGATACATTGTTGATGAGCATGGGGTACATGTGGATCTAGCTAAGATCCAAGTCATCAGTCACTGGCTAGCCCCGACCACACTAACCAAGCTTCAGAGCTTCTTGGGACTTTCTAACTTCTACCAACAGTTCATGTTGGGATTATCCCATATTGCATGGGCCCTCACCCAAGTGACCAAGGGCAGTGGCAGGGAAAATTTTGCATGGGGGAAGGCACAAAAAAAAGTATTTGATGATTTGAAGCATCGCTTGTGCTCAGCTCCAGTACTCTCCTTACCCGATCTGCAACAACCGTTTGAGATTGAGACTGATGCATCTGACTATGTTGTAGGTGCAGTTCTCACTCATCATGGTCATGCAGTAGCATACCATAGTGAGACACTATCAGATACTAGTCGAAAATACCCCACCTTTGACAAGGAAATGTATTCCATTATGCAAGCCTGTCGTTAATGGAAACGTTACATTCTAGGAAAGGAGACAATCATCCACACTGATCACAAGCCTATGCAGTTCATACAGACACAAGGGAAGTTGCAGAACGACCGCCATAAAAAATGGTCCACCTACCTGTAGTAGTTCCATCTCAACATCAAGTATAAGACACAGAGCACAAATCATGTCACTGACTACCTCAATAGACCTCGTGTGGCTGCACTCACCACTGTGCTCCATTCCTGTGGGCATGATGCATTTGAGTGGCCCCAACTTTATCAGCGAGATCCTGACTTCACCACCACCTATCAGCTCTTGGGTACAAGCACGAATGTCATCGATTTTCACATTCAGGATGGAATTTTATGCCATCTGGGACATCTTTGTGTTCCTGCAAGAGAGAATGCAAAGCTGATTTGGGAGGCCCACTACAGTTGGATGGCAGGACATTTTGGCGTGGAGAAAACGTTGGTCGTTCTACAGAAACATTTTTATTAGCCAAAACTTGAACATGATGTCAACAAGTATATTAGATCTTGCATTGCATGTGCCATTTCCAAGCCAACCATCAAGAATAAAGGCTTATACACCCCTCTTCCTACTCCCAAGAGGCCTTGGGAATCCATCTTAATGGATTACATGTATGTCTTTTTGTCCACCAAGTAAGGCAATGATTGTGTATTTGTGGTGGTTGATCGATTTTCGAAGATGGCCATTCTCACAGCCTACAAGAAGAGCATCATAGTGACATATAATGCCAAGCTCTTCTTCGAACGAGTGTGGGTCCATTTTGGGATACCACAGACCATCATCTTCAATCAGGACAACAGGTTCCTTAACACATTTTGGTCGAGTCTCCAGTCACTATTGGACACCAATCTCACTAAATCCACTGCCTTACACCCTCAAACCGATGACCAAACAAAGGTCATCAATCGAATGATTGTGCACATCATGTGCATGTATAACTCTAAGCATCTGCATACGTGGGATGAGAGCCTTCCCTATGTTCAACACAACTACAACATGGCTCTTCATAACTCCACCAGCCATAGCCCCTTTCAGGTGGGGCTGGGATTCCAACCCTCGAGTCCCATTGATGTTGCACTACCTTTTGCAACAACACAGATAGATTCTCCCCATGTCCAGTCTGAGGCCGAAAAATCCACCAGATTCATTGAGCGGATTCAACACATCTTCCAATAGGTCCATGAAATTTTGCAGAAAGCCAATGCTAAGTACAAGCAGTTCCATGATCAACACCGGGTACCACACAAGTTTCCGATGGGAGACAAGGTCTGGTTACATTTTCAGAAAGAACGCCTTACATGGACCCATCAGAAGCTTCGTCCACTTCGCTATGGGCCTTACACTATCACCAATGCTCTGAGTGACAATGATTTTGAGCTCAACACTCCCCCCCTCCTTGGCTTGCACCCAGTGTTCAATGTGGACCTCCTCCAACCATATTTTCCACCATTATTGGAAACCTTGGAGATTACAGAACAATTGAAACCAATAGAGCTCAACCCTGACTGCATGGAACAAGCATCCACTCATCAGATAGTGGACACATAGGTCAAGGGCACTCACCAGTAAAGGATCCATATTTATCGAGTTGTTAAGGCACAAAATCTTCTGCATCAAGGCAAGTGGCTCACCCGAAGCCAAATTCAATAGAAATTTCCTCACATTATGGGGTAACTCAACACAATGGAGACCATTTCCTCCTAAGGGGGGAGGACTAATCCAGGCAGATATTAGCGACCACCCACCTATTCCAACTGGATCCTCTTGACAACTTTTAGTTCATAACGTTCTTCTGTAATTCTTTGTAATTGGGGGTTCTACACTTTCGGGGATGTCTGAATCCCTACATAACTTTCAAGTGGATATTGGTGGCCGCCCACCTAATCCAACTAGCTTATTTTGGAAGTTTTCATGTCAGTACATCTTTATGTACTTCCAAGGTCGTTTTGGGGCCCTAAATAGTGGTTTTTTGGCTTTCCATAGTCAAATTGTAGGCGCAGTCAGAGTTTGATGACATAACACATATTTCTCAAAAATATCTTTCCAACGGGCTATCACGCGCCTAAAACGAAGGTTGTATGCAAAAGTTATGGCCCTGGGAAGTTGAGGTACCAACTTACCCATCAGGGCCCACATAAATTTTGGTGTTTCATCTCATAAGGTTAGGTTTTTGGATGTCTAGGGTTTTGGAATTCATGAGTAATGTTAAAAATTCCTTTGGAGCCTCATTGTAATCATTCTTCTCAGACGGATGCACGTATCAGCCACATCTCTTCTTAGAGATAGCTACCACCATTCGAGCAAGTTGTTTTCAGTTCTACAGTTTTACAGTTTCAGCCTATTTTATTTATTCAATAGAATTTATAGTTCACTGGATATCTGTCATTGTGCTCCATATCTCTATGTTATTGTATTCAGACTGTTATTCATTTCGTTCTGCTTATAAATCTAGATCAAACTTCTAGAGATGTTAATATGACTTTTGAGTAGTTTAATAATAAGATTTTATAGAAGGATAGGTGGAGGAAGTAGTTTGGTAGCATCAATTAGAATAGAGAATTAGACAACACCTTAAAAGCACAATTCAAAGGAAAAGGCAAGCATGGATACGGAAACAAGAGTGGGAAAGGTATGAAGTTTTTATATGGTGGCAATCTAGTAAGATATAAGGCCAAGTTTTTCAGGAAATGGTTGTGGGACAAAAAACACAACCAAGAGCCTTCCTTTGAAGAATGGTGTGTGAGAAACAAGCTAATGTCATTGAATGCAACGAGAAAGAAGAATTTTATGTGTTTGTGGCACATGATAAAGGAGCATTCATTGGGACCAAAATGATTGGTAAATTGATTCAAGTGCATAGCAACATTTTACTAATTATAAAAACTAGTATGCTAATGATTTCATTGAGGATAGTTCTAACTCTAGTTATATTATCTTGAGTGGTGAAGAAGAATATAGATTTGAAGGAAAGAAGTGTGCAACTTTAGATGACATCTAAGAAGTTGATATTTATGGATGTCTATTATGTCCCTCATTTGCAAAATAAATAAAAAATTACTTTCTATTAGTTAGATCATGAAGCAAGGCCACACCTGCATGTTGTCTTCAATTATAATAGTTGTTTTATTGTGGACAAAAGGAGAAAAAAGGTTATTGCTTCAAGTGTGGAAGAACAAATTAGTTTATTTATACTATTGGATGGTGAAGATAAGAGCATGGTTACAAGAGAGACGTTATAGGAACGAGAAGGTAAAGATATCCATTATGCATTATATCTTAATGTTCATGAAGAGTGGAAGGCCCTCAAGGAGGATGAAGATGGAGTAATGAAATGATATGGTGTTTAATGTAAGCAACATATTCATTATGCCTTATTTGGTGAGTTTTGTGCATAGTGGAATTCCCCCAGGGAGGGTAAATATGGAGCAATGAAATAAGACGGTGTGTCCTCGGAGAAGAAAACACACAAAATTGATATGATGAATCACCAAGATGTAGAGGAGGTGAGTTCAATGGACAATCCAAGTTTTATGTTAATGGTGGGAAGGTTGATTATTCAACTAGGATTGCTCTAACCCAAGTGGTGAGCCAAGGGTAAGATAGAAAGGCGATGGAATGATTTATACTTCAATAGCCTTGTTGGATATAGTTCGCCTATAATCACTAATTGAAGATCTTATTTTGGAGTAAGTTGCAAACATCTTTCTTGTCCAAAGTTTTTTATTTGTATATGAACAAGCAAACCTCATGTAATATGACCATTATGGAAGAGTGTTATATATAATGGTCATACTTAGGACTTAGACATGCTAATTATGACTTAAGAATATAATAAAATTCTTAATAATAAATTGTTGTAATCATGAGATAATTAATGCAGTCATTCACGAATTATGTATTCAAGAGCAACTTAATTACTCCCCTTCTCTCCTAGCTACTATGTAAAGAGATTTTGCATCACTCAATTAAAGAATCAATCCATTCACTCCCATCATTATGTGCATTCTTGTCTATGCTTGTGTGTGTAAAAATTGACAATGTGGAGGCCACATCATGCCATGTTACTCGCACTTGTGGCATTAAACATAATTCTAAAAAGGTTTTAGAGGCTTTAAAACCCCAACTCAAATTGTAAGGAGATGATCCAAAACCTTAATCCTATTGGCTAAGAAGGGGAACCAAAACCCTAGCCACAAAAAGAGAAAGGGGTTCCATTCATATTGTAGTAAATTTTTGTTCCATAGTTGAGCAGTGCAAAGGAAATACATAACATGATAGTATAGTGAAAAATGATGACCTTGTAGATGTTTATATCAAACCACAATGTTAATTTACTCCATAGCAATTAGTTTTTAAATTATATTGACATTGCAATTTTTAAAAATAGTACGATAAAAGCACACTCCATTAATTATTGATGAGTTTTTACCCCATAAGTTTTTTCAAGCTAAATCACAAATCTATAGTATGTTTAGTTTTATTCTTATTTCTCAATAAAATTAAAGAATACAAATAATATGTTTTTAATATTGTTAAAGTTTATACATTAATAAATCACTACATAACCAAGCTTAACCTAGTGTTATAATTGCAGTAGCATATTAAAATATGTTATCTCGATATCGATACATTGTTTATCTAAATATCTTTAAAAAATCATAAATCACATCCTTAATTAGTTTTCTCATTATAATCAATGTACAAACAACTACTTATACATGAGATATTAATCCCATTCCTTGAGCAATAATATATTGCTGCTTGATCTAAAAGAAATTCTTGATTATTGGCCCATTGTTGATTTATTTTCGATATACAATACAATTTTGATACTAATATTCCATTCTAGTGTAACCCTTAATTAATTTTCTCATTATAATCCAGGTACAAACAACTTATAAATAAATAATATTTTACATGTATATATTCCTATGTAAAAAAGCTCTTTGTATATTCTTGGTTGGATGCCAAAAGTCAAAGTTTTATGTTGAACTACTTATGCTATGCAATCTTATTGTTGTTTGTGCATGTTTATGTTGTTGTTGTTTTGCACATGTAATTGTCTCATAACTACTTGTTCTCTAATGTAATGGCATTAAACCCTTTTTTTTTTATTTAGTTTGAAATTATATTATATAATTGAAGTTTTTTATTTTGTTTGACATTATATTAAACAATTTTTTTTTATTTGAAATTATATTATATAATTGAAGATATATAAATATGATATTAAGAATAAATTTATAATAATTTATTTTTTTACTAACGATTTTATTGATAAAGTTTATGGAAGTATACATACTCTATCCCCTTTAGAATTTGAACTTGTAACCTTTTAAGAGGAAACACATGTTCTTAATCATTAGGCCCACTTAGACTATATTAAGTGGTGTTAGTTTGTCAAATTTTATGTTATATAGAAACTTTGTTTGGTTCACTTTGTGTTTGTATTTTTTAATGTTTTTTTTCTAATTTTTTTATTTTGTTTGATATTATTATTATTATTTAGTTAGGAATCAATTTGATGCACTACATTTATTTATTTATGAAATAAAGGTTTGGCATTATATTAATATGTTTTATTAAAAATAAGTGTTGGTTAGTTTGTCTTGATCGTTGTTGTATAAAAAAATTATTTTGGAGTTTGTCTATATTATTTTGGATGTTTATGAGATCTTTTTGTTTGTGGAATAGGAGACTTCTTTATGCAATGATTTGATTACTTATGTCTATAGAAGTGTACATACTTTACCATTCAAACTTATGATATCTTTAGAGGAAACACGTACTCTTAACCGTTAAACCCACCCAAATTATATACAACATTAAAAATAAGTGAAATTTTCTAAATTTTTTACTAGTATAAAAATTTAAGTGAATATATATATATGGTGATGATGATGATGATGATGATGATGATGATGATGATGATGATGATGATGATGATTGAGACCAAGATTGGTTTATGTGACCTTAAGAAAGGTAAGAGATTAGTTGGACTTTTTAAGAATGTTATTTTGATGCTCGAAAAACATTAGGAGAAACATTACAAGATTACTGTAATTTTGATGAATTAGAAGGTTAGGAAGGTTGATATTGTGACAAATATTTTGAAATTGAGATCTAATTTCGGTATACTTAGGGCACTCTAGGAGAAATTGTTTTTCATCTTCAACCCTTTGAATGTTACAAATGTGACAGATTCTTTCATGCCACAACTTTTTGGAAATTGTAAAATGTCCACATTCACTATGCAACTCATGATAATTAATTCTTATTTTAGCAATATTAATTCTTTTCTTTATAGAAAAATATTTTTGGTTTTCAAAATTAGAGTTAACCATCTCCATATAATATCCTAATTTTCTTTTATATTATAAATATTGGTCACACCAAAAAATATCTCTCTATATATATAATTGTAAATCAATTTGAAATAACTACTATAATTATATAAAATTACTTGTTATAAATCATTAATTTCAAGTAACTATTTTTTTTTATTTTTATTTCAAATAATTAATATATAGTTAAATTGTATTGTACAAAGTTTGAAAAGGATTATTAACTATCTTACATGATTTCATGTAAAGATATATTATCTTTGCATCATTATGCTATGCTATTTTAGTTAATTTTTTTTTAATGATTTCCATGCTTTATTTGGTATGTTCATGTACCAATAAGGTAAAACATTGAGGAGATGAAATTTGTATATGCTGGAAAAGTACACCCAACCACTTATAAAGTGGACTTCAAAATCATCTCGGAAATGATGTGATGCACTTGGAAATTAGTTTAGTGGAAGTTAATCATGGCCATCTCGTGACTCTCCTATGTCATGAACTATATTTATTCCTGGTATTCATGAACTTCAAACTATGATTTGGTGTTTTCTATTCATGTTTTCGTGATACAAGAGGTCATTATGGCTTATAAGATGGCATATGTATGATTGCCAACAATGGCATTTACTCCATAGTGTGTGAATGAAGAGTTATAAGAGGTGTAACTTATACATATGTTATAACTTAGTTAATGCACTTTTTACATAAGACATAAGGGTTGATAATTGTGAATTTAATAGATTGAATTTTTTATTTTTTTTAATAAATACTTTTTTATTGTAATTAATTTTAATTTTTTCATTAGGTATTATGTGATATTTTTCTATTTGAATTTTGTGATATTTTTTTTGGAAGTTATGTTGTTTATGAGTTCAAGTTCCATTATGTTATTATCATTTTGGAAGGTTATCTCTACAAGATACTAGATGTAGTTAGTACTATTGCAATTTTCTTTATCTCAATAAAAGAGTGTTAAAAGGTAATCTTTTAGACTAGAAAATGTGATCTTAAAAAAGATTATATGAAATATTGCACACACACACACAAGATCAGATGGTGTATATTTTTGTAATGATATGAGTGTTTAGTTAGATCTCAATGCCTATCTTGTTATTTGAGAATGGTTATCGCTTACCTTCTAAAGACAAGTAACCAGTAAATTCCCACCTTCGTTAAGATATGCTTTAACATATGAAGTGTTCCATGTATGATTGAATGGAGCTTTGCCAATACTTCTGTATGTTTGAATTTTTTATCCAAGTCTTTTTTTCTTTCATGGTGGTTGGTGGTTGAATTATAGTTATATTTGTCCTAAGTTTGCACTTTTTGTTATCTTTGTTAATTTTTCATTGAAGGATTTGACGTAACATAGCGATTATGTTCTTCGTGTCTTGTAAACTTAAAAAAAAAAAATCTACAATTCTTGTTATTTGGTCTCTCATTACCCATTTAGAATCCACAACCATTTTTAAGAGATCTTCCTTATCCTTTCTTATTCTTGGTAGTCTAGGAAAGAAAGTGGAAGGTTGAATGTTCTCACCACCCTTCATGTCACACTAGGTGTAACTTCCATGGGTTTAAACTCTTCCACTTGTTATCTTATTAGGTTGCATGGAAAGCATTGGAGACATCTCAATGGCTTTCCACAATTTTATTGTACTTTTAGCACATATTCTTGTCCTTGTAATAAAGATTGATCTTTCTTACACTAAGAAGATTACACTTGTATGAGGCTTATCTACCCATGAGACGTTTGGTTGGTTTTCTTAGCTTTCACTTCATTATTTCTTCCTAGATGGCCTCTCAAAGATTTAATCATGAAATCTGACTCAATTTGAAACTTAAAAAACTTAACCTAACTTAATCTCCAAATCCAAAACTATCAATCTATAACACCTCTCTGTAATAAAAATATGTAACTTTATTTGTTATGGGATAGAATTCCACTCCCAACAAAAGTGTGCCCTCAATTGAAAATTTATTATGTATATCTAAAATCAATTCAAGTAATTATATTAGATGTTAAAAATTGACTCCTTCCAACATTTTTATTGAAGAATTCATAACATAACTCATCAAATTCATTTTCCCATTTCTATTAATCCAAGTCCCTTCTAAAATCTTTATCAAAGAGTTCATAACATAACTCATCAAACTCATTCAAGTCCATTTACGTCTTTAATCCCAATTTTTTCTTTCTTTTGCGAACTTTGTTGGCTATCAATTCCTTTTCTATAATGATTCCATTTTCAACATGTAACTTGTGAGACTTGAACTCACTTAACAATCATTCCTTCTAACCACCCAAACTAAACCCAATTGATGATTTCATTCATTTATTGTTATCCATCTTACAAAATATTCTTCAAACACTGAAAAAGTTGAGATGAGAGAACCTTTAACTTGTGACACTTTTATATAATTATCTAAAGCCTACCCTAACAAACAATTTCACTTTCCTAATGAATTCATCACAATCCTTTTATAATTATTCTCTGGTATACAAGTAATCTAGGTTTAACCTGAATATCTGTTGCTAATGATATCCTCGGTACGCTAACTAATTTTTTAATATCACTGTTGTATGTCTCTCCTCCTCACCTTGCTTTTCCTGCAACAATACTCTGTCACTATCACAATAGGTAGAAAACTCAACCTTTTACTGATCAACACAATTCTATGCTTTTGAATAATATCTCTTTTTGGCTCTGCAATTGCCTCTTAAAACATGCCAAATCCTCTTAAATTCCATGTTGGTTGAACTGTTATGTCAAGGTCTATAGGTTGCTAAAAAAGAGGCTAGCAGTTGGAGAGGTTCAACTATCATTAGGTCATATCTAGAAATTAATGCTACCCTTATTGCATGCAATGTCCTCTGGTGGGAGAAATAACATCCTCCAATCTTTAGTTCCCAAGGTTGGCAATAGTTTAATGTCGTGTGTTGGTGCTAATTTAGCTATCCCGAGGGCCATACCAAGTTTTCTCTTTTGATGGTTTGCAGTAGTGCAGAGTTGGATTTTATAGAAAAAAAATATATGCACCAGGAATAAGTAGGATAGAGAAAGTTAAAATTTGAAAAGACTTGGAGTGAATGGTTGCAACCTACTGTGAATGTGCTTGACAATGGAATTCTGGATGAATTTGCCCAAAATAGGTCCTTTATGAAGGCAAGACCATCTCAATATGTAACTTCTGATATGACCTTTTACACCTCCAAACTTTGGCAAATGGCTGTGTTGATACTAGATTATGGGCACTTTGTTTTATTCTCCAACAGATATGTCAGGGTTGTATGAGGTCTCAAATGCAATCTCTCAGTGCAATGTTGAGATGTTATTACTACAAAACACCTTAGTTTGATTTCTTGAATGTGTTATATCCTCTGTAGGTCTCTGATTCTTTGTTGGACGGTTATCTTGCTTGATTCTACAACATTTTTGTGAGATTTCATTAAATTCAAACAATTTGCAAATAGGGTATACACAAACTTTCACCTTCAAATTTTTAATTTTGAGATAGTATGGACGATTTGTCCTTGTCAGGGGTAACAAAGTTTGTATATAGTTTTTCACTCTACCAAAAAGAATAATAATAATAATAATAATAATAATAAATAAATACAGGAATATAATCTAAATATTTTAACGATTTTGTTTTATTTTAGTTGTACATCTCTTTTTCATGAAAGCATCATAATTTAAATATTTAATGATTTTTTTTTGTTGTATATCTCTTTCTTTTGGTCATGATTTCATCTATTTTAGTTATATATAACAAGTCTAAATCCTCTAATATATGTTTCTAATATATGTCAAAAACATAGTTTAATAAATGATTCATGTGAAATGATCTTTTTCATAACACCACAAGCAAGTTATGGAAAAAAAAAATTATCCGTTCCACTAACAACAAAATTTGTATATAGGTCATTCTTTCATCCCTTTATATACTATTTTTTCTAGCCACAAATTTGATTTTTATTTTTAATTCTATGGAAGACATGAAGAGATGACTTATATATGAATTTGTTGCTAATGAAAGGGACGATTTTTCTTCTACCTATTGAAGAATCACTTGATTGTAGTTTTTTGCAAAAGGTCATTTCATGTGAGTTATCCATTGTAGTTTTTTGCAAAAGGTCATTTCATGTGAGTTATCCATTGCATTGTTTTTTGTGCTCACTATATTGTTTAAAAGATATAAACATTTAATGGCTCTAGCTAGAACAAAGATGTTATCCTCTTTGAGAAGAGGTTAGACCTTGTCAAATATTTACTAACTTTTGCATTAAGTTACTCGATTTTTTAAGAAAAATGAGAAGCACTCGCTCCCAATGATAACACCAAAAATGTCAATGATAACACCAAAAATGTCAAACAAGTTTTGAGGTTCAAAATGTAATTCTAAGTCAACGCCTAGAACCCTACTAATGTGTTGAATATTTTTATACACACTTCCAATGTCACTTTCAACTTGCAACCTTTCAAACAAGATCTTGTATATATTTTTACTTTAGGTTATGTCATTGCTTGAAATAGAAAATAGGTAATCAACTTCAAAAGAGAATTCTAACTATTGTTATGAGATTTGTTGGTGTTTGGAAAATATGCATGAGACATTAGGTAAAGGTAGATACTTTTTCTCAAAGAATTTGTTATTTTCAATTAATATGGAATAATACAAATCACTCAATGACCATTTAGATTACATAGTAAAAATCATAGAGATTAGAGATTAATTAAAATCAATCGATAGAAAGATTCAAGAAGAAGATATGTGAATGAATACATTTAAAAGCCTATCACTTTCATATTTTTTTTTCTTCTGAAACTTTAAATATAAATTTTGGAGATGTTGGTGTGACTTTTGAGCAATTTAGTAATAAGATTTCAAGGAAGGATAAGTGGAAGATGCACTTTGGTAGTTGTAGTGCAAATGGAGAATTAAAAGTTGCTTTAAAAGAACAATTCAGAGGCATGTATGGCAACAAGAGAGGGAGAGGAATGAAGGTTTTTTATGGTGGAAAGATAAGACATATTGCCAAGTTTTGCAGGAAATGGTTGTGGGACATAAAACAAAAGAAAGAGCCTTCCTTTGAAGATCAATGTGGGAATAAACAAGTGAATGTCACTAAATGCAAAGAGGAAGAAGAATTTAATATTTTTATGGCTCTTGATAGAGTGAAGATGGAGCAATGGAATGGGATGGTGCTTCATGTAAGCATCATATTCACTATGCCTTATTCGCCAAGTTTCAAGAAGAGAGTAAGACCCTCATGGGCAGTGAACATGGAGTAGTGAAACAAGATGGTGCCTCCTCAAATAAGCAAACACAAAAATTTGTTATGATGAACCATCAATATGCGGAGGAGGTGAATAAGTCAAGTTCTATGTCAATGGTGGAAAGGCTAACTATTCAACCAATATTAGCTCTCATTCGATTGGCGAGCTGAGGGCGAGGATAAGAGAGAAGGATGATGATGTGATTTTTACTTCAACAACCTTGTTGGATATAATTCACCTTTGGGCATTGATTGGAAACTTATTTTGGAGTGGATCGCGAGCCAACATCTGGCTCGTCCAAAGTTTTTTATTTTTAAAATTGCACAAACAAATATTATGTAATATGATCATTATGGAAGAGTGTTATATATAATGTCATAATTAGAACTGAAACATACTAATTAGGACTTAGTTGTATAATAAATTGAAGTAATCATGAGTTAATTAATGCAGTCATTCAAAGATTAGGTATTCAAGGGTTATGTAATTACTCCCATTCTCTCCTATTACGTAAAGAGACATAATATGCTTCACTCTATTAAATAATCAATATTCCATTCTCTCTCGTTCTTATGTGTATTCACGTCTACACTTGTATAAATAAAACTACCAATGTGAAGATCAKAACATCTCTTATTACTCACACATATGGAGTTAGCCATGTTTAGCTAGAAAATTTAAAACCCTAACYCAAATCGAAAAGAAGAAATCCAAAACCCTATCCCTAATTGCTAAAAAGGAGAGTTATAAACCTAACCAAAAAGAGAAAAAAAGATTCCATTCATATTATAATTTTGTGTTTCCTAATTAAACAATACAAAGGAAAAACATAACATAATAGTGTTGAGGAAGATGACAACTTTCTAAAATTATGTCTAATGAAACAATATCAATGTATTCTATAACAAATTAGTTTTTCCTATATTTACATTGAAATTATTTGAATTAATAAAAACAAAACACACAACTTAAATAAATATTTTTTAATTTTTAAATATATAAATAATAATTTAAGTGTATGCATATGTACCTAAAAAGCTTTGTATCCCATTGGTGGAATGTGAAATTTCAAAATCTATAGTTGTTTGTGAAGGTGTGGATAATGTTGTTTTGCACATGTGCTTGTGTTAGAGGTAGTTGTTCTTTTTGTTGACTTAGTAACATCAAAACAATTATGAATCCTCCACTTTTCTCAATATAAAGCACTATGAAAAATAATACCAAATAAGTCCAAATGATGACAATACAATCTTCAACTAAAATAAATTTGTAAACTTTTGTTTTATTTGACATTATAATGATATAACTTAATATAATTTAAATATATATTAATTTAATTATTTTTTTTTTGTTTTACTTGATATTATAATACTATAGTTTATTATATATACACATTAAAATATGTTATTCCATTAACTATATATATACACAGTAAAATATGGTATTCCATTAAATCCTTTATTTATATTACAAATGGACTTCGATTTTATCTTTATATAAAAATATAATATAGCCTAAGACACATAACATAAAAATTTTAATAGTAAAATATCTTATTCCATTAAATTTTTTATTTATATTACAAATGGACTTCCATTTTTTATCTTTATATAAAAATATAATATTGTATAAGATTAAAATATAATATAGTATAAGATTAGTCATTGTAAATAATATTCAAAATTAACTTTAAATACCTATACCTACTTAACTTAAGATTGATAATTATAAATCATCTTCAAAATTAACTTTAAATACCTACTTTAATGTTAAGTAATGTTATAAAATAAATTAATTTAAGATTAATCATTGTAAATAATCTTCAAAATTAACTTTAAATACTTACTTTAACTTAAGATCAGTTATTATAAATAATTTTCAAAATTAACTTTAAATACTTATTTTATTGTTGAGTAATGTTATAACTTAAATTAGCTAATTTATTGGTGAAAGTTGTAGTGTAAAAAGTTTTACCATAATGTGATGAGTCTGGGCCATTTTCAATGACTTCTCTATAAAGATATATTAACTTTACATCATTATGGTGTGATTCTAATTTATTTTTTTAATATTTTTATTTTTTATTTGGTCTCTTCACACAAAAGAGGAGCTGAACCTTATGCATGATCCAAAAAGTACAACCCAACTACTTATAAAGTGGACTTCAAAACCAACTTAGAGATGATGGGATGCACTTTCATATTAATTTAGTGGAAATTAATAATGATTATATACTAATTTTCATATACCATGAATTATATATATTTTAGATAATTTTTTGTTTTTTTCTTCTCTTTTGGTTTATATGTTAAGATAAGTTTTGATATATATATATTTTTTTGGTGTTTATATGGTAAGATATGTTTTTTAATCTTTATATGTTAAAATAAGTTTTGATAATTTTTTATTTATTTTTTAATGATTGTTTATATGTTAAAACATGTTTTTATGATTTTTTTGTCGTTTTTTTGTTATTTACTTATGTTAAGATAAATTTTGATATTTTTTTTGTTTTCTTCTCTTCTTGGTTATTATCAATAATTTTTTTTTATTTTTTTCTTTTATAAAAAGATTTAATTTAATGTAATGATTTTTTTCCATATCTTTTAAATTTTTAGAATTTTTTTTACAATTCATTTCATTATATTTTTCATTACTTATTTAGAATTCATGACCATCTCTAAAAGATCTTCCTTCATCATTGTTATTCTTGCGAGATCAAGAAAGAAAGTGGAAAGTTAAGTATTCCCACYATCTTTGATGTCACTCCTAATGGTGTAAACTCTTCCACTCCTTATCTCACTAGGGTGCATGGCAAGCATGGAGGCATCTCAATGACTTTCCACAATTTTATCATATTTTTAGTAGAGGTTGGAACTCTTCCACTCCTTATCTCACTAGGKTGCATGGAAAGCATGGAGGCATCTCAATGAATTTCGAAAGTTTTATCATACTTTTAGTACATATTTTTGTCGTTGTGATCAAGATTAACCTTTTTTACACTTTGAATATTACATTTGGATGGGGCTTATTTATCCCATGAAAAGTTTGGGTGGTTATATTTGATTTCTYCTCCTTGTTTATTTCTCAGTGAAACRTCTCAAACATTTAGTTATAAAATTTAATTGGATTTAAAACTCAAAAACTTCATCYAACCTAGTYTCCAAGTCCCAAACTCTATCTCCCACACCTCTCTATAATAGAAAATTTTAGCTTCATTTRTTGTTAGCTCGAGAGTTCTACTTGCTATGAAAARTGATAAGATCTTAAATGAGGATTTCTTTGGTAKGTATAAAAGGAAGGAATCATGTAATAGAGACTCTACAACTTTTTTTAGTCCAATCAATCATATATTCTTTTTCTAATGTCACATGTGTTAGTTGGTTTGAGCCAACTTCATCTCCATCAATACTTATATCTAAAAGGAAAGAGTCATCTACAACCCTTTTTAGTCCCATCATATGTTCTTTTTCTAATGTCACATGTTTGGTTGTGTCACATGTTTGGTTTGTTTGAGCAAACTTCATCTCCATCAATACCTACTTCATTTTATAATTACTTTTTACTCTAACTGTATCTAAATATATATTATTATATGTTGTATTTCCTTCTTTTACCTAAATTTTCACATCATTATTTTTATCATTAATATTAATATTAATATACATTCTCATCATACATGCTATACTTCCATGTGTCTTTCCTTCTTTTTTCTTTGCATTACCCTCTCATAGTCTTGGGAATAACCACATGTACTTATGCTTATCAAAAAATTTCTCATCCTTCTCAATTACAAACTTGATTCTTTAGTGTTTTCACCTTTTGAGTAATGTCATCTAAGTTTGTTCATCCTCTCAATTACAAACTTGATTCTTTATTCCTTTTCAATTACAAACTTGATTCTTTATTGTTTTCACCTTTTTAGTTATGTCATCTCAATTTCAAAATTCATGTTCATATATATATATATATTGGATTAAAATAATTCAAAAATATTTTATGATATATGTTATGGTATGAATATCAAATTGGGTAAGAAGTTAAAGAGTAATAGGTAATTTTATTAAATAAATTATTTATTTTTCATTTAATATAAAAAGTTGAGTTAATATGTATATAGCTAAGTGATTTTTTGTTTTGTTTTGTTTTATAGTAGGAAAAAGCCTAAAATACTCAAAGTGATCACCATACATTTTGTTGATATAATCTCTAGACTTCCATGTATAAGAACATCATGGTGTGTAAAAAATATATGGCCACTTAAAATAATTGGTTGGTGCTACATAAGGAAGTAGACTTTCACTCGTGCTAGATGCTTCTATGTCTTGGGTTGTTAACTTGTTTCCTTACATATGAGGAAGACGAGCTCAATCAAAAAAAGTTTTAAGTTATATTCCATGATCAAAAGACAATTTTAATCTAGATAACATTTGCAAGAACTCAATATCCCAAGTTACCATCGTTGAAATTATAATAAAGGAGTCATGTGATTTCATGTAGCACCTTACCTTAGTCCCATACATGAAATCGGATGATAACCTTTATTCCAATTTAACCTCTTGTGTAAGAGGCATTTTTTGTACACTTCAATCAAATAAATATAAAATCTTAATGATTTTAATTGATTTTTCCAATTCAACATGGCTAGGAGTAATGATAAAGATATTGAATTGTTATAAATTAGTTCTATATAAAATAACAATTAGATCAAGAAAATGTTATATTATGTAGGGTTCATAGATCAAAGAAAAAAACATTTTATTTTATTAAAACACAAAAAATATATTATTTTTCTAATTTAAAGAATCATATTTGTCTCTGATAAAGAGGAGAGAAGAGAGAATTTTAAAGTTATGAACATTATTCCAAGACACTAAATATGATGTATATGATTATTATTTTTTTAGAAAATTTTTGTGGGGAAGTTCAATGAATGTTTATCCACATTAATGGATGGCATCCTATTAAACCTATTAGTGTAGATGAGTGCATGTCACAAAAGAGAATTCAAACCTGGTACCTACTAGCACGGGACTAGCCAAATGCTTGACAACATTGACAACAATCGAATGAGTTAATCCCTTGTGTTATATATGATTGTTTTTATTTAAAATAACAAGGCTCCTTATTTTTTAGTCAGAATCGAGGACTTATTCCCCCCAAGCCTTGCAAAACTGAAATCTATTTGTATCTACTGGGATTAGGTCTAGAGGAGTAGATTTCCAATCTTGGGATGTTACTTCAAGGACTCCCAAGTAAAATGCAAGAGCAACACCATCTACTAGGAATTGAATTTAGGCCAAAAGTGGAAATTCACACTAGTATACTATTAAATCACAACTCATATGATTGTTATTATCTTGGTTAAATATTAGGAAGAATCATGATATGTTGGTACTACTATGTTATTATGATCTAGATTCGGAAATATAACATGACATATTTCATTTTTTAGTATCTTGTTTATTATTCATTATTATTTTTAACTACAAATATCCACATAACAAGTTCCACATAAAACGAATGTGATGTTAATCAATCATCATGCATATTCATCCCACAACCAATCAATGAAATATGTTAATAGGATGGTCATTATTGTGAACATCTCCATTGACACAGAGATTATGAAATAATGGACATGAGACAGATAAAAAAAAATTATTAGTAAAAAATATTTCAAAACACCACATGTACCATTTCTGCCATAACAAAGAACCATACTTGTTTTGTTTTAGGAAAACAGGAATGTTGGTAAAGACCAAGTAATTTTTTCTGCAAATACTGTGCAGAACGGTCAAATACTGTGCAGAACGGTCAGTATGCTGCAATAATTGAAAAAAAACATTTATTCTTTACTGAATTGAAGGCTCACATGCAGACCCG
>JASDQU010435900.1:71612-86040 GCA_032191745.1 Picea mariana
ATCAGGAATCCAAAGCAAATGGACTTTAACCCTTGTATATGACTCTGTATACTTTTGTTTCCACTTGCTGCAATTCCATAAACAGCTTCCACCCAAGTTTTCATCCTTCTTTCCTATCTTTGTGACATACTTCCAGAGAGGAGAATCAATGGTATAATTTTGCTGGTTTTCTCCCCCATTTCTTCTCCCTCCACTCACTTCTGCACCAACAATTCCATGGCCAGAGCTTCTCTGAGCTAATGAACATGATGTCATTAGACAATATAGGAGAACAAGAAGGAAAAAGAAGAAGAAATGAGGGCATTTTGAGTGTTTTTCAAAATTGCTTGCAAAAATGTTCTTTTCACTACTGCCCTTCAGGCTTCAAGTATGCTCTGCAAAGTTGCCAAACTGATGCAGGAGCATCGCTCCATCCCATCAGCACGCCAGAAAGCCAGTGCATCCGCGCACTAGGAGGAACAAACTCCAAGGGAAGAGAGGCACCAACCCTCTCATTTTGAACCCAAATTAAAAAATTTAATGCGATTAAATGAAATTAAATGTCGTGAGGCTCAAGGAAAGCCAAGCCCATGTGCTTGAACAAGCCAAGTTATTGTAATGGGTAGAGTCTCCTTTAATGGCTGACAAGTAAGTGGATCTAGATCCGATTCGGACTAGATGGAAATTCAATACAATTCAATGTGAGTAGGTGGAGGAAGGCTCGAGAGCCCCTCTTTTGTAAAAGATCTTTGTTTTCAAAATTAAAGAGAAGGTTAGTAGTTGTAGAGAGAGCATTAGAGAGCTCAAGAGAGGAGAGGAGAGGAACTGAGACTCCATTGCAGTCCAGTCTTGTAAAACTTGTACAAAGCATTCAAATTAATACAAAAGCAGTTTTCCCTGCCCATGAGGTTTTCTGTGTGTTTCTATGGTTGTTTTTGAATGTGTTTATTGAGTGTTTTTTGTGTGTGTTTTAGATATGTTGTTAGATGCATGTATGTATTCCGTTTGCATGAATTAAGCATAATTTTTTGCCTGTAGTTTTCTGAGTGTTTTGGGCTCTCATGGCCATGCAAGGAGTGCACCTTAGAGTTGTTAGAGAACTCTAAAAGGCCAACGCAAGGAGTGTGCGAGAACTCGTCCCAGAGTTCTGTGAGGAGCATGCCAGGTGGGCACACCAGAACAATTCATAAAGCTTAGAAGGAGTAGTGCAAGGAAGACACACCAGAGTTGCTAAATACTCTGAGGGCTCTGCAAGGAGTGCATCGAGCAGATGCAAGGAGTGCATAGGGAGATTTTTTCATGAATCTCTAAGTTTGAAATCGTTTAGACGTTCAAAGAGCGCAAGGAGTGCGCCGAGGCCAATCATTTTAAGTTCACAAGCTCAAGAGACAGAACACAGAAGTGCCAAGAGGGCACGAGAATTTGAAAAGGAGAAAAGGGTCGAGTCCCTTAGGAGTCTGAGCAATTTCAAGTTCAGAGGAGAGTTAGTGTCGCCGTGCACAGAACCCAGCAAGGAGTGCACAGGCTGGGAGTCGTCGACAGGACTCTGAAGCTCAGGAGAGATAGAGGGAGGTTTCGAAGAGAGAGTGCAAGGTGTGCACATATACTCTTTCAAGTATAAGGTCTCTGTGAAAGACCTGTGCAAGGAGTGCATAGGGCCGATACTGATAAAAAGTGTTGAAACTTTCTAAGGAAGGTGAGTGCAAGGAGTGCACACAGAGAATTCCTTCGAGACGGCAAGTTTGAGAAACAATGCAAGGCTCGCACCAAGGTTCGAAACCCTTCGAATCTCAATGCTCAGAAGAGATAGCGGTCACAAGTGTTGTGAGGAAGAGAAATAGAAGTTTTATGAGTCCGAATAGTTTGAAGTGTTCATAGGAGGCATCCAAGGTTCGAATCAACTCGAGTGGACAAGCTCAAGAGGGATAGCTACGGAGATTAGCTAGGGAGGAGCCGGAATCATCCAGGTTCGTTAGATCTGGAGAAGTAGCACGGGGGATAATTCTGTGAGTCGCCAAGACTTCACATGTTCGGCAGAAGTCGCGCGCTGAACCCAGAGGAGGATCTAGCGAGGACTGTAGATCAACAAGTCGCAAAAGAGTTGACAATCGTCAAATTTGGTGGAGTTGCGCAGAGGATAACAGTGGAATTCCTTCGGACTTCGCACATTCATGAGTTTTGGAGCGCAAAGAAGCGGGGACTGTCGAAGTCCCAGAGCCTGAAGTACATCTGGGTCGTTAATCGGAAGGACATGTGTCAGCAAATCGTGATTTGGAGGTTTATCAAATTTAGGCACAAGAGGGAGGAATTTCCTGAAGTCTCGGGATCCAGAGTGAGTTTGGACTGTCCATTCACAGAGGACGTGTGTCAGTGGATCGCTGAGTCCGGAAGACCAACCATTCGAGAGAACAAAGGCTAGGAGTGGTCAAATCCTCTGAAGCTCTGAAGAGCAGAGCCGATCCTCACCGTTGATCAGGAGGAGACACATGGCGCTAGATCTGGAGGTCTGGAGGATAGACACTCCGGGAGAATAGAGGTAAGAAGAGTTCGATCTCTCCGGAGTCCCAAAGTCCGGAGTTGATCTGAACTGTCGACTAGAGGAGGACACGTGGAGGAAGGTGAGGCCCTTCGACATTCTAGTGCTTTAGAGAAAGTAGAGTGCAGTGAAGTGAGAGTTCCCGAAGGCCGGAATCGATCTCGGCCCTGGATCACAGTAGACACGTGGCGACAATCCAGAAGTTCAGAGGATTAGCACTCCTGGAGCACGGTGAAGAGGTGTCGTGAAGAGCCCCGAAGCCCAGAGCTGCATAGTGACCACAACTCGTCGATCTGAAGGGAGATCCGGAGCCGTCCGATGCAATTCAAGGTTCGACTCTCAGGGGGCATAGAGCATTGAGCGGTGGAAATATTCCGAAGCCCGGAGTGCAGAGTTAGTGGGATCCGTTGAGCTCGGATCAACAAGGATCATTGATTTCTTGATGTGATGGTTCGGCGCTCCGGCGAATCTGTGGCGTTGTGCTTTGGAAAACTCTGAGGCCCGGAGCTACGAAATGGGTATAGACCATTGATTTGTGGATTAACAGGAGCCGTCCGATCGGGTTCGGAATTCAGCACTTTGCAAGCATAGAGTGTTGGAGCGGGCAGAATCTGTCGAAGCCTGAATTCCCGAAGGCTGTGTGGGCCGTAGATTTCAACGCTTGACGGGGACCGTTGATCCTCGCCTTAGTTCGGCAGTCCTTGATCTCGGTTGTTCGGGAGGAAGTATAGCTTGGGGCCGTTAAGACTCCCGAAGCTCGGAGACCCAGAATCTCAACGGGACGTAGATCTCGACGAGTAATTGGGACCGTCGATTCCTTCCTTTTGTTCAATGGTTTGTGTGTTTGGAGGTTTTGGAAGGTGGTGAAGCTGAAGCTCCCGGAGCACGGAGCTCCGGAGCACTGAATTTGTGCATGTTTGGTTAGCGCTTGGACTTAGCCCTCAATCATATGAGATTATGTCCCGAAGTGAAGAGGGTCCTATTTTGATTTCAAAGACAAAGGAGAGGTTGGCCCACGGTTTTTAGCCCGAAGTCATGTGGAGGACTTTGCTAGGTGTATGAGGACCCTCGCGGATTCGATTCTCGTGGGGGGGAAAAGGGGAAAGGACCTGTGTTTGATTTTGAGGGCTCAGTAGGAGCCCGAGAGCTGTTTCATCTCTGAAATTGATCGATCCTAGACTGGGAGGTCGCGCGAACCCCGCGTGAGGGAGGGGGTCTGCATAAAAAATGATAGCGTTGTTCTACCATTAATGCCCGCTCTCAATTCTTCACAGAAATACCTTCCAAAACCGCTCTCCAAATTATTGTTCTGCTCTCTAAAGTCTGCAAGTACAAAATGAGAGGAATTAGGGTTTTTCTATGGTTTTGTAGACTATTTGAAGAAAAAAATGGGGAGGCCAAGTTCTTACTGGTTGTGTGGAGGCCATGTGCCTCCCCCCATTCTCTTTCCTTTGAAATACTCTTRYGTGAGAGTTTTCCTGCTATTTATCTTTTTGTCTCTGGCAGGAACCATTTTCTGCAGTGGTAAATGGTTCTCAGTCTGCCTGGAATGGATCTGGTAGAAAACTGTAGGATCCAAGCAAATCCGGTGTGGATTGGCAAATCTACAATTCTGATCCTAACCGGAAACTGGKTTGCCACCCTAGTGTGGYGAATCTAGGAATTCTGCCTGAGTAATTACTAATTTTCAATGTTGTCCAGRCTGAAGTGGGGTTGTCCTCATTTTGTAGAGCTACTTCTCTCATAAGATGGATTGCTTCTGGATTTGGTTCTTCAGTACTCGAGTCTCGGATTGTGGACCATGGGCTTACCTTCATCCTGGATTGCTTCGAGCTGTAATATTTTTGCAGAAATAATTAAGGTGTTAAGGGGAATAGCTGTATTTTATTCAGTGTTCCCATCCCCTTCATCATTTTGTGTTTCTAGATCCTGTTCTTCACTGTCCTCATTTTCCTTGTCTGATGATGAAACTAACATTATTTCCTTTCTATTTGTGTTGGGTTTCTCATCAGATTTCAGATCTGATTTTCAGAGCTTGTAGATGTGAATTGGAGTAGAAACTACTGCCTCAGAGGAATTCAAAGAATAATCTATCAACATCTGAATCAGATAAGGGTGATGAATCTCCTTTTTAGTGTTCCAATCCTTCAGATCTTGACATATGGATTCTTTTAGAAACTTTACCAAATTTACTACCTGACTCTTCTTCCACGCAAGAAGTCTAAGAGATGGGATAAAAATTGAGGAGGGGTGTTTCCTACTCGGAAGCAATGTTGATGTCACCCTAGCTACCTCCTTCCAATCGGTCAGTACTTGGATGCTTATAGCTACACCTGTTTGGTAATTCACCCCTTCTAGAAATGTTTCTGCCTAAGAATTCACAACATAACTCATCCAACTCAGGTGTCCATTAAAGACAACACTAAGTCAGTTGTCCATTAAAGATCTCATAACTTGTCCATGGTTCAAAATGTAACACTAAGTCACCACCTTGAACTCTGCCACTGTCTCGAATCTGAGTATGTACACTTCCAATGTCACTTTCAATTTCCAACCTTTCAAACAAGCTGTTGGTGTATATATTCTTATTTTCATGTTATGTCATTTCCAGAAACAGAAAATAGGTTATCAACTTCAAAAGAGGATCGTTTCTATTGTTATGAGAGTTTTCCACACACATCACTTCACACATCCAACTGCTGAAATAGGAAAACTCTGAAATGAATACTTGCTGAAAATATTGAAAGAAATTTTTTGAAACAAAAACAAAACCAAGCAAAACAATGAGAGGGAGGGGCTGGACTGCCCCATGTCACAATGTGGACCTGTCCAATTGACAATCCAAGCAGATGTACTGACTTCGAGACAATGGATCGACTCACAAGAATAAGTCAGAAACTTATATTCAAAACTGCCCTTCTCTGCCTTCCAAGGTGAAAGGGGATGATTCAACATGTCCTTTGGGTTGATGCCCTTCTTTTAAACATAGCTAACTGTAATTTTAATKCTAATTCAAGCTAACTACCAATTAACTTTCCRAATACTTTTGGAAAAAAATGAAAATGAAAGTAGAAACGTGAAAGTGGAGGTAGAACTTCACTTCTAAGGTGAAAGTTAAGGTASCAACCACCTTACAAATTACCCAAATGCCTTAATCTCTGTATAAATCTAATGCTATCCAAGTACATTCTGTAGTAAAATAACTCTTCTTGTACATCAAAATATGGCTCAAAACCTGCATGAAGGTGTGGAAAAGCAATGTGGAATAATGGTMTGTGATATGCCCTTTCAGGGCCTCGTCAATTCTATGCAAAGACACATTACCTGCAATWAACTAGTGACACATAACGCATAATACAAGCCTTAATCCACATCAAAATTGGTTCATTATATAATTTGTCTTGTGGTGATGTCTACTGGGTTTATCATAGAAGCTTATACTCGATTCTGAATTGTCTACAGATAGAGTTATTTAGGTTCTGATGCTCCACTATTGAAGCATTGTTTCATAGAAGCAGACTGTAAAAACGTTAGTTGCATCAATACATATTAAATTACAGTATGAGGTGTTTTGAATTGTAAGAGACATTGAAATCCTTGTGATTGACATTTAATGAATTTCAATGTGTCAGAAACTTCATGTCATAATGATGAACTATTGAAACTTTATGGATGCATATCTTCATTGTATGAACTCAAATCGGTAATATACAAGGCATATATATCCGGTTCTAAAACCTTGCCAAAGTAAACCATATCCTCAAGGCTCAGTCCTATCTAAGGAGACAGAGAAAAGATCTTTTAACATTATTACAGGGTTCAGGTCAACTGGTCAGACACTATAAAGGAACAGGATGTCAGATTCCTCCTTCAGTTCATATGCATTTCATTTTCCAATGGGTTGTGAAAAAGAGAGGATCAAGGTTTCTTTTATGATGCATAAGCTGTCTACACATGCCCAGGGCTTGTCCAAAACAAACTGCATATTATTGTCAGCACTTGCAAAAATGCCTGAGGTGCAGAAAAACTTAGCTAATTTGCAAATTTCATTTGTATGATGCCTGTGACATACTTGTGATTTACATGATGTCAGGGACAAATCTGAACCCTGTCAGCAGATTCATGTTATAGCTTGTAGGTGATAATCTATGGGGAGAGCTTTTTTTTTTCAGTCTCGTACATTTCTTTTAATCCTATCATATAACTTGAATTGCAAAAAGGTGGAGTTATTATTTTCCTCGCTATACTCATAAAATGGAGAGTGTGGTCTGATTTTAAGTGGAGATTAAGGCATGAAATGTAAGTTGCAAGTGGAGCAGACAAAGGTAAGTGCATCTCTGAGTGCATGTGTTACCTGTTTAGTGCTCTTAAGAGATTGTGTTCTCTTATGAAGATTCATGCAACGCTCATGTCATGGTTGTATCTGTCTGTGCTCTGAATGGTTGGCTCTAATGCTTGTCAGTTGTTGTCCTCATCC
Source organism: Picea mariana (assembly GCA_032191745.1). Taxonomy (NCBI): domain Eukaryota; kingdom Viridiplantae; phylum Streptophyta; class Pinopsida; order Pinales; family Pinaceae; genus Picea; species Picea mariana. Next base: position 78,605 of record JASDQU010435900.1, read on the forward strand.
AATTTTACTCTATACTTATTAAGTCATCTATCTCAGGATTGTAGTTCATTGCTCAATAAAAATGTAATTATCATAGCCCTCCCAGGAGTGATTGGACCGACTTTCAACTTATTCCTTACAGTTCAGTCTTTCCACTACTTGAAAATATGGATATTTTCAATTTTGAGGGTCTACATGTTGGTTCATTGTGAAAGAAAATGTGTTTTCTAATGCTCCAGATATTATTAACAAGCAGGGTTTATGTTGTGCAGGTCTGGCATTGTGCTATTGAGCAAAATCCATCATGTTGCCATATATTACCCAAAATTTATGACTATTTTGATGACTTATGATGGGACTTGTTACAACAAATAGTCCATGCCCAATGATGTCAAAATCTTCTATTCATGAAAAAGAAAGAGGAGGGATTCATGTAAAGATGGCAACTTCTCAAATTAGCCTTCCTGAGAAAAAGGTGAAAGCTATTGTTGAGAAACTGGCAAGGGATAGGTCACTAAAAGAACCACCAATTTGTATCTTTTCAGGACGTAATCTGGGTATCTCTCATCTTAAGCGTTCTTGTGATAATATGCCATTGAAAATAAGGCGTCCTAACATTTCTGCCCAGAAAGTGCATGATGAAGATGTTTCGGAAGTGATAAAGGTATCTGCTTATCAATGTACTTCAAAAGAACTTCAAGACAAAATGATGTCAGGGAGATGGAACAATGTTAAAGAGGACAAGGATATGGTAAGAACAAAATGTGAAGTGAAACCTGTAGTGCATGTCAAACAAAACCTGCCAAAAGTGGCTGAGAATATTATGGGTGAGGAATCTTCTGAAAATTGTCGGAGTAGCATGACAACAGAGAAAGGACAAGAGTTAGAAGATACTACAAAATTAATTTTAAATTCATGTCATTCTCCTAAAAGTAGGGAAAAAGGAGAGATATTTCAGGAAATGGATCATTTTGGAGAAGAGGACTGGTCTAATTTGCCGATGTGGTGTAGCAGTGAAGGAGATGCAGAAGGGGACATCACCTTTTACTCACTTTCTGGAAGTGAGACATCCTCATCCTCGTCAACTTTGGAATTGTCAAATTTCTCCTGCAGGAGTGAAGCTAGCTCTTTTTCTGGGAAGGAGAATGAGCTGTTGTCTCCCCTTTATTCTTCTCCGGTTTCAATAGATGCTTCCATTTTCAGTCCCAGCCTTATGTGCAAGTCATCTTTACCAGCAATGCATTTACAAAAACAGGCTATATCTACAGATACATTAAGTCATGATGACAAAGAAATATTTCCAGCGCATCCTCAAACCAAGTCATACAACCAATCTCAATCTTATGAGTACTTAAGAGTTCCAGAGGGAATGATGGAAACGACAGAATGTTCAGAAGTAGGCAAAATCAATGAAATTGCATCCTTTTTAAAATACAAAGAAATTTCACCCTCAACTAGTACAAATCTTGAATCTTGCCATTCTCCAGGGATAGGAGTTACTATTGAGAAAGAAGATTCCAGGCCACCTAATGAACTAGGTGTTAGTCCAAGATTTTTACTTCCTACAGAAGAATGTCTTGGAGGTCTTGCTGCAACTGAAGTATTATTAGCTAAAGATTTCACCCCAGAGATAAATTCAGATATCTCACAAGACGGAAATGATGCAGCATCCCAGCTCATATTGAAAACAGAATATTCAATGGATTTAGGATCTCCTCTAACAGAGGCTTTTGAAGAGAATGGAAATATCCAAATTGATGATGGTGCTAATGATTTTGCAGTTATAAATATGGATAGTTGCTATATTAAGGTGGGTGATCATACCTCCACAGTTAAGAGTACTCCAGTTCTTGATTTGCCTATACAGAGAGAAAGTTCAGATGTTTCTGTGTCACTGGGGACCTGCCTACCACTTGTAGACAGGGATGATAATAGGTGTATTCATGAAACTTCATCTGTCTCTTCCATGGATACTCGAAACACCGTGTCTTCAGAGAGTCTTCAATTCACTCTTCAAAGCATCATTTCAAATGATCAAGGGAAACGGTTTTCTTCAACTGAGGAAACATTTCTCGAATCAAACACAGCATCGTGGATTGATCCTCAATGTAGTAAAAGGCATGTTAATGTACCAGTTAAATCAGTCGCATCTACTGACCAGCTGCAATGTGAAAAACTAAACACAAAAGGAAGTTCAATGCATGCACCGAGAAACTATGTGAATAGAAAAACTAAGAGTTTCAGTTTCAGTCGCTGCCCAGACCACCCAAGACAAACTAGAGAATCTTCCTCTGCAATTGATGGCTGCAAAGTTTGTGGGAACGTGACAGTTAGCCATGTAGGGTGGTTAAACCCTACAGAAAAACATCCTGAAACATATCTTGCGGGCAGCTCCCCTCATGGAACTTTGGAAGTCCCTTCATTGCATCCTTTACATGAAAATACTAGTGTGTGGAGCCCAGAAAGAGCCAGCATGAAATTAGTTCAAAGAAATCATCATCTATGGTCTTCTCCTGGACACGTTCAGCCCATATCAAAAATATTGAATAAGGGATCTATGCCATGCAAACATCCGTTGAATGTGGATTTAGAAAATGGGGTCTTCAGAAAGCCGCTCTCACCCATCTCAAAAAGAAGTGGCAGTTCTATTATCTGGAAACATGAACTAGTTCCAGAAAAGCTACCTATATCTACACCAGAGACAGAGCATAGTCATCCAAGTGCATCAGCTTCACCTTCTCATCCTCTGATATCACAGGGTCTTCTTCACTGTTCGTGCAAGGATGGCTTTCCATATTATAGCTTTTCCTTGAATGAGTCTGAAAAGGCTCTTGTAGCCAAGAAGTGGAAACTCAACAACCGTGGCAGAGAAGATTTTGATTGGTTGTACACATTTCATTCTGGTCCAGATAATAAGACAATTTTAAATCTTCTTAAAAAGAACAAGAGTAAATGGGTAGCCTCAAAGGATGAGAATGTTTTTGATCTTGTGGGACACATGAGAGTCTCCAGTTCATTATGCCCCGAGACTAACAGTTTTGGTAGCTTGGAAATTGCTGTGGAAACTGAATTTGTTCTATTTGGCATAAACATTGAACACGTCAAAGAGAGACCTGCAAGACAAGCAAGTTCAACAGAGAAGAGCATTCTTTTTCCTGATCTGTCGAACCATACAAGAATTCCAAATGGAAACTGTGGTGATTCATGCTCTACATCAATAATATCCTCTAGTCCAATTACTGACAATATTAACTTTGTTCCAAGCTATGCTGTCTATCCTAAAAATTCCATCAAGAACAAAACAACACAGGAGTTAAGGTTGAATCAGCCTTCACAACAAAGATTCAGTGAATTCTTTCAATCTAGTATTATGTCTCGATCTGTAGATGGAAACGGAGCTTGTGTCGAAAACTGGGGTAATTGGGGTATCTCAGATGCTGAACTTTGTCTATCTCAGCCATTTTCTCCTCATCTGGAATTAACAGCTATAGTGATCAGAACCCCTTCTTCACAGACAGAAACTGTGAACAGTGGAACTGGCAAGGACACTGTTTCAAAGAATCCAGGAGGATGGGGTCTGAAATTTCTTAACAAAAGATTTCATAGTTCAAGGTCAACACATCCACATCATCAAGATGACTCTTGTAAGTTAGAATGCAGCAATAATTCGGCAATAAGCCCTACCCCAAGTTCAGCAGTATGTACTTTTGATGACCAGACTCCAGGACAAGGACTCGGAAGTTGCCACTTAAGCTGTAAAAGGAGATGTAAGACAAGTATAACAGCTCTAGTGCCAGCAGACATGCATGGTTTACCAAAAATGAAATCATGTGGACCTTCACCTCTGATTGAGAGGTGGAGATTCGGTGGCGGGTGTGATTGTGGTGGATGGGATATGGGTTGTGCACTCACCTTACTTCACAATCGAAAACAAAGAAGGAACAGCGACTTAATTGAGACCAATTCAAGGGCAGAGGATTATAATTCGTTATATGTGCTTTCTAAGGTATTATATCAGGGGACCAATCATTTTGATTTCATTTATGTACAGTGCCACAGTGTTATGTTAAGGTTCTTCAACATCCATACCCTTTTCTCCTGCTTTTTTCCCTGTGAAAATACCAAAAAGTTTGTAATGCAGTAACTTCCTATCTGAAATTTTTGTTCATGACAGACATTATCTGAATTGCAGGGAGAAAGGGAAGATACACCCGCATTAACAATGACAGCAGTTGCCGACGGTCTGTATTCTGTTAGTTTTCAATCACAATTGACAACCCTACAGGTTTTCTCTATAGTTTTATCTATGCTGCACAGCAGAGAAGAGATCGTCATTCCTCCTGCCATGCATAATAATAATAATAACTGATTGTAGTTGCTACCCAAAGCAAAAGAAAAGAGCCCTGGGCACCTTGGGGACGAGCAGGGAGGATATCAAATTTAATCATAGATAGAGGTGCACATTGTACTGTAAAGTATTGTCAGTTAATTTGTGCATATGGTGCTTTGGGTTAAAGTTATTGTCATCCATGATCCCCTAGTGTGGTCTGAGTATATGGAAGATCCTGCCATTCAAATGCTAAGAGCAAGCCAAATGTATATTCAGCGATGGCTATTTCCATGTTGCGGGTCTTGCAACTTCCTCATCGGTATTGGCTTCTTGTACTATCCCAACATCCTAGCAAAATGTAAATGTCTATTGGTTATGATTTGTGAACAGAATAATAGAGCGAAGATATGTAAATTATATTGTTTTTAATCAAATAAATTTCATCAATTCCTCGCACATCCTTCTGGCCTGTGTCAAGGTTCAAGGTGTTTACACCTAAGTTTTCTTATGTTTTTTAAATATCCATAGAAATAAGTAGGATACCCAAGCACTTTTTGGAATTGATTTTACTGTAGTAACTGCTTTCTATCATATTTCCTTTGTATATTCAAAGATCAGTACAATTTTATTATTGCACAGTACTCATTTCAACGTTCTTGTGGCCCTTTTATTTGTATTTTGCAGATTCCTTTTTTCAGTTCTGATGATGATTTAGCATTAATGTGTGACAGTTTTCATATTTCTTAGCATAAGCTTGACAAATCTCTAATATTTATAGCCCACTTTGTCTCCAAAACTATTTGTTTATAGTATTTTGGCAGACCAGCCATGCACACGCTTTTTTGTATATTATTTTGTGCAATTTAAAACATTGGTGTGGGCTCACTTGTGGACCCAAGCAACTCTTTTTAGGATGATCAAGTTTAACTTATGTGATTGTAAAACCCTATTTGGCCATTGTGTGAAGGCAATTGGATGAGAGCTAGAGTTCATTGTACTGTTACAACAGATTCTTAATTTTTATCTATACAACTACCAATCCTGTGTGTTGCTATTTGTGGACTGTTACTTTAGTTTGCTTGCTTATCTGGCATACCGTTGATACTTGGAATTAGCAATTTATGTGCAGTTCTAATAAAGATTACGTAGAATTGTTTCATCCCTATTATAGTTTAGCGCATCTCTGTTACAGTTGATATTTAAAAGTTCCAGTATCTATATATCTAACATTAGTTATATTGAGAAATGAGTATGTTATATTGGTCCTTAATATCTCCCTTGTTGGTAAAATTGTGCTTAGTCAACCCAACTGTAAATTTCTGGTTATTTCCACCCATGCTTTTCTTAGGATTCAGTAGTCTTTATATAAATTCTTTCTTCAGTGCATTAAGGAGTAAAAGATAACCAGGAAATGTGTTTCATATTCTTAGATCTTCTATCTCGAACATGCTGTCAATTCTAATAGTGTGTAGTTTGCATATTATCTCTCAACCAGAAATACAAAGTTTGTTCACTACAAGATTTTGGGTGATTTACCACTCAAAAAGACATCCAACCAATAGTATCTAAAACCCCATAGAAATTCCGACCAATAGTATCTATGGTGGATGTTATAGAGTCTATATAAACGTCCTTGAAAATGTCTATATTCAAGTTAATAGAAACTTCCGTGGAAATGTCAGAGAAAACATCATTATCAACATCTAATAACATGTCTTTATGACTAAAGAGTGAGCACCCTTTTAAAGATGTTATTGAATCTTAAGTAGATACCAGATAAAATTTGAAATAATATTATTGACAAAAATAAATAATAAAAATAATTAGCAATTACCCCTAGTGTTGCAAAGATATGTTATATGAAGAATGATTGACTTCTTTATCAATTGTGCTTTATTAATGATTTGTAAATTGCAGTGGAAATTTCACCGGAATAGTTTGTCATAACAGATTTGATAAATAAAACTGAAATCTACCTATGAAAGATAAATTCCTTTAGATTTCCAGAATATTTAGTTATTGATTTTCTGCTTATGCATGAAATAGATAAAATGCAGAAAATAGAGAACAGTAAAATACAATCACACACCATCCAAAAAATGACAAAAAGATTTTCTYTAGGAAACCCAACTAAAAGGTGAGGTTGCTCTGCCATCTTTTCTCKGGTATGGAAATAATGCAAGTACAAAGGAGAAGACACTCTCTCTAGAGTTACCTAAGACGTGTGGCTAGTTAGGCTGCTATAGAACATCAACCCCCTTTTGTTGTGCTCTCTAATTTTCCACTCCTARTTGCTTTACTCGGCTATGGAACAAAAAACAATAGTATGGAATGGAACCCYTTCTCCTCCTAGCGGCTCGGTATTTAACATAGCCCAATAGCCATCTAGGGGTAGATTTTTTACTTYCTCAACCCTCAATTGTGATAAGGTTTTGGACCTTCTARAATGTTCTTAGAAAATCCACTACGTGGCTAGCCCCACATGTCTAAGTAATGGAGGCTGATGTGGCATTCACTCGCACCRTAATGATCAATAAAGTAGGTCAACTTGCAGGAGGCATAACTTTTGCATACGAACTCTGATTGAGGTGACTCTTGCATTGTTGGAAAGGTATCAGTGTGTAGAATATAGAATCGTCCTCCATAGTAAGGTTTGGACCAAAATAAGTGTCGTTTGATACCACAAAATAGTTATGGAAGATTTCAGGCAATTTTTTGAACCTGTTATCACACAATTTGTACTTTCCCAAAAGCCCGAGGCAAGTGGATACAGAATTGGAATAACTGGGAATAACCTATCACTGTCACCTTAATAGGAGATCCCTTTCTATTTAGGAGTATATCAAGACTACCCCAGGGGAGACGTCCCTGGTGACTTGGGGGTTTGAGAAGGTGATCCAGATTTTATGAGCAAAACGAAATGAATACAGATTATTAACAGGTGCTTAACACAAAATAGCAGAGATACAGTAAAACTGGTTTTCTATTCAATAACGAAATAAGTTGAAACTGTAAAATGCAGCGGAAACAAGCTTGCTGGAATGGTGGCAGCTTATCTCTGAGAAGAGATGTGACGACAGTGCACATTCGCAAGAAGAAAATTACAATGAGGCTCTGAAGGCCTTTT
>JASDQU010435901.1:42166-54917 GCA_032191745.1 Picea mariana
AAGCTGAAGATGCCTTCTAGATACAAGTAAGGGGAGTTGTGAGTCCTCCTAGTCTTCCAATAACAACATGCAAGTTTGAACAAGATCAATTTCTTTCCCTTCTAAATAATGACACCAAGATCTGGCTGAGTTGTGCACCTCCTAGCTGGGAAACCCCTAAGAACTTCTGCTTCCTCCGTTCTACCCTCCAAACCATGAAATAAAGCTATAAATCTATAGATATGGTGATTATGAACACATAGAGTGAGATTCTTCAGCTGTTATGAGTGATCTAACCCTCCAATTCACTGGATCCACAAGTGACAGTGCACCCTCCTACAAAAAATTCACCCCAATTCAATAATAAATAAATATGGAGAGAAAACCCCACACAAACTGATGAGATATGGCACTATGGTGATGAAAAACCTTCTGGAAATGGTTTGGCTTCAAATCTACCTCCTCCTAAGCAAATCAAACCTTTTCGTCTCCAACAATGCGCCCAGTATGCAGAAAAACCACCAAATCTGATCCCTGTCTTCACAATAACTCCCAAGATGAATATGAAACTGAGTAGAATGGTGAGGGTTGAATATTTCACCACCTTGACCAAGCTTGGACCAGTAGCAGAGGAATATTTCACCTCCTTGCTAATCTCTAGGGTTTGTTTACTCAAAACCCTTAAAACTTTCAAGATGAAAAGATCAAAGATGCTAAGTGAAAAATGACACGAGTGAGGAGTGAGGCGCCCTCCTATCTCTTTTTTACCTCCATCTTCTAATTTTCACTTAAATTATTTTATTAACTTCTAAAGTATTACTTTATTTCCTCCTCTAAGTCAATTAACCTTTTTAACTACTTTTTACCAAAGTCACTTTAATAATGTAACCTTTTACTCCTTAGTGACCACTTTTGTGCCTCTTATCCCCCTTTTTCCCATGAGACTATAGTCTAGAGGGGTGACTAGACTACTAAGTCTTTCAATATCCTTGTCAAGAAGAGGGGGACATTACAAAGTAGCTCACAACTACTTGGATGAGCTAACTCACACTTCCTTCTACAAATATGTTGATTTCCAAATGCATGAAGGAAGCAAGTTCACACTAGCACTAACGAAGAGGACTCACACCAAAGTAGGCAAGTCTAGCCACATATCTTTCCATGAGTGAGCTTGCAGCCATTCGATGGAAGGGACTCACACAATTTCAAGTGAATGGTCATTCACACCTTTATAATTGACGGATTGATGTGCTCATTGTAAATCACGTGATGGGAATCAACCCAAATCCTTCATGGAGAATGATGTGATTCATAGAAAGGAATGTGGATTGCCCGATTGGTCAACAACTTGGTCAAGCTGGAATTTGAAAGGCCAATAACGGGAATTCAAGTGAGCAATGGAATATGAAAAGCCAACTAGTTGGCATTTGAATAGTCATTACCAAACCTATAAATTTCCCATTGATGGTCGGATTGGGGGGCTTGGTTGTTGGTCTTTTGGAGTTGATTTAGAAGTGAAGGACATTGTATGTTTAGAACTTGAATTTACCAATAATTCTTGGGTAGTGTTTTGAATGAGTTTTTCAAGATAGTGACATAACTGGGAGATAGAACAACAAAGAAAATGAATCTAGCTTTGAGTCTAAAAGCACATTCTTAATTTGAATAAAGATTGCAAGTTGATACAAAGAAAGAAAATGTTGATGCAAACATGAGTTTTGTGCCTATTTTTCTCTTCTCGTTTAGTGCCAGTGTAATTTGTAATTTCCCTTATGTTGAAATAATCAATATATCATTGTTGATTAAGGTTGGTTGTCATTGATGTCAACCCTTGAAGAAAGCCCCATAGCACAAAGGTTGGGTAATGGACCCAAGATTGTTTGATGTAAATATGACTCGTTATTGTCTTGTCATGGTTGATAATAAGTAGAAATGGATGAACTCCAAAGTGCCCCCCTTATGGTGAAAGCCCTCACGGGAAGACACTTTGTGGATTGAGTTATCCTAGAAGTATGGTTAGAGAAACCATGATTATTTGTGGAACAATGAGATGAACGCCAGTGAATTTGTTAGTGAAACTATACTATATGGATATTTATTGTCATTCCATTTCCGGTGGTATGTGGAATGTCACACAACTCCTCACGGTTTGAGAGTTATGGCCTTACGAAGTTGGAGGACCCTCATATGTCATCTAGAAGCCCCAAAAGGTCAAAGTAGTCAAAGTGGTTTAAGAGATTTTAAAAGGTAAATAATAAATTGAAGTGATGAGTGTACTATAATTCAAAGTGAACACAAAACAAATTAGTTCAATAATAAATTTAATGGAGAAATTAGAAGTGGGTTAACCCTAAAATAAGGAAAGTGGGCAAAGTGACCTAGAAGATGTTTTTAAGGAAGCTACTTGGAGAGTATAAATAAGAGACAAGTCTCTCTCATTTAAGACACACTTGAGAATATTGAATACCTATAGGTGTCTAAGGTAACCAAATTATATCTAATCCTAATTTCTAAAGAAAGTGAAGAAAAGAAGGCCAAAATTCAAGGAAGGATAAATTCTTTTGATGATGCTTTCTAAGGTATGTTTTTTTTCAGGGCATCTCACCATTTTCGTAATAATTTTTTTTTTCTGGAATGATTCAGCCTGTGAAATTGCTATTCCATTGAGGAAACATATCCAAGTATATGTGGTAAAAATTTCAGCTTGTGGGTCACTATATTTTTGGAGTTACACTCCGTGGAAAATAGGGTTTGTGGCTAGTCTTGAAACTAGTCAAAAACAAGTGTTTCAGGTAAAAATGTCATAACTTCTTCATAACAGATCCAAATTCAGTAAGACCAAATGTGTTGGTTATATTAAAGTCTTTAGTATTATTTTTAATAGTTTCATATCAATTCAACGAATATTCCATGTGGGGCACACTCTACAAGGTCGCTCTCTAGAATAAGCCATAATTCAACAAGGTGTACCATTTTTTCCATAACTCATTTTCTGAGAGGTTCCAAGTAGTGACACCTGGAGGAATTTCACAAAATAAATTGAAGAACATTGTGTATCAGTTTCATATATTCATTCATTACAGGTACAAAGTTACGATTATTTCAAGTTAGGGTTGTTGACAAATACAAAACTAGTCTTGTGAGACTAAAGAAACGTTTGATGAAAATGCTAGGCTCTTGTTGTTAAAGTTAAGGAAGGTATGCACGTATGCGATCATATACACTAGGTCCATTACAAATTTACAAATCATATTTGGATGATGAAATTGATGAGGGCTTTTGGTTGAGGTACAAGTTGGGTACATGGTTGAGACAAGTAGTTGATGAGTTGGCACATACATGAGGTGTTTATTTGATGATGTTGGTACATATTGATGAGTCGTAGTTGATGAGTACTTGAGACATGATTGGTACATACTTGGTACATGGTTGATTGCACTTGTTTATGGTATATTTTGATTACATATTGTTTGGTACAGGTTGGTGCATGGTTGATGCACTTGTTTATGGTACAGATTGATTACAGGTTGAGGTGAAGGTTGATGCATGGTTCAAGTTTATTGGTACATGTTTACATTGGTATATCTTGCAGTGATAGTGTGACAGTGGTTCCATCATTCTACTTCTACTTTATGGTGGGTCAACGGGGCAAGGACATGTGGTTGTAGCCACCTTTCGGTTGTAGCTGAAGAACATAGGGGGTTGTAGCCTCCTTCTGGTTGTAGCCAAAGAATTGGGGAGTTGGAGCTTCCCTCAGGTTGTAGCCTGAGAAACTAGGGGGTTGGAGCCTCCTTCTAGTTGCAGCTGGAAAACAAAGGAAATTGGTGCTTCCAATCAATGTAATTCTTCAAGACATATAAGATAAAGCATTCTGTGGTTTTCTCCCGATTTGGGTTTCCACGTAAAACACTAGTGTACTATGTATGTGTGTGATTGTTCATTTATTATTGCTCATTATTGGATAATAATTCTACATTGATATAACACTTGGATTATTTGGAGAAAGAATATTATAATTACGCTATTACTGATTCACCCCCCCTCTCAATAATCCAACAATTGGTATCAGAGCAGGTTCCTTCAGAAATCAGTTTAACCACTGAAAGGTAGATCATGGAGATTACCAACTCATATAAAAATGGAATACCACACTTTGCTGGACAAAAGTAGGCTTTTTGGAGCATAAGTATGAAGACATATATCCAAGCATAGGGGTTTGAAATTTGACAATAAATTGTAGATGGATACACAATACCAACAATTCCACCAACAAATGACAAAGCAGTGAAACTTGGTCAGAATAATTCCAAAGCTACAAATACACTTTTGAATGGTCTCAGTGAAACAATATTAACCAAAGTTTCACATTGTAAGTCCGCCAAAGAGATTTAGGAAAAGCTTCAAAATATTTATGAAGGAGATACAAAAGTCAAAGAAGAAAAACTTCAAACTTACAGAGGTCAGTTCGAACAACTAAAAATGAAGGAAGATGAGAATATTGCAACCTACTTCTTAAGAGTTGACGAAACAATGAATGCAATCATAGGATTGGGAGAAAAATTGAAGAATCTATAATTGTTCAAAAGGTACTAAGATCTCTTCCTATGAGATTCAACCCTAAGATATGAACACTAGAAGAAAGATCGGATATGAACTCAATAAGCATGGACGAACTGCATGGAATCTTCACAGCATATGAAATGAGAACTGAACAAGAAAATCTAGGTGTAAAATAAGTAGCCTTCAAAGCATCCAAAAGATCAAAGAAAAAGAAAAAGGAACAAGAAGAATATAACAACAACAACAACGTCTCAGAAGATGATGAAGAAGTGGCCAACTTCGTCAAAAGACTAAACAAGGGAACCAATGGTAGGTATAGAGGTAAGCTTCCTTTAATTTGTTTTAGTTGTGATGGTATTGGTCATTTTGCTAACAAATGTCCTCATAAGAAAAAGAGAAATGATGAATGTTACTCAAAATGCAAATACACATTTAAAGGCAAAAGAACTACAAAGAAATATTTCAAGAAAATCTTATGCATCAAAGAAGACATCTCATCATCAGATGAAGATGAAATCAGTGAAAGCGAGACAGGAAGAGTTTTATTCATGGCAGTAAAATATTCTGACAAAGAAAACTCTGAAGAATAATATGAAGAAGCCAAAGAAGGATATGAAGAAGTCGAAGATGAAATTGAAGAGGCAAAAGTTGACTATCGAGAAGAATTAATGTGTGCCATAGAAGTTATCAGAAGAGAAAAGAAGAAGAACAAGAAACTACAAGCAGAACTAGACAAAAAAAAGGACACTCGAGAACTAGAACAAGTGATCACAAGATTGAAGGTTCAAATAGAAGAAGATAAAAGAATTGAAGAAGCACTCAAAGAACAACTAGAAGAAAAGGACAAGATCATTGGAAACTTGGAAGCAGAGATTGTTACACTAAGAAAGGATATTCAAAATAAAAATATGCAGAATAGCTCAAAAGTTCTGGATGACAATATCAACAGTCAAAAATCTCATCTTGACAAGTCTCGACTTGGATACAATCATATAGAAAAGGGATCAAGCTCCAAAACAACAGAGCAAGAAACAAATCCAAAAAGCTATGCAGAAACAATCAAAGGGGATATGAAGATGTACAAAGAAGATTACATGGACACTCCTCCACCGAGAAGATTCAAATTTCAGAATCAACAACAGACAGATAGGACTCAAGAAGAAGAAGGATTCATAAGAGCACCTTCTTTCAAAAGATCTTCAAATCCCAGGTATCAAACTATAGTTTTTGGTTTATGTTATGCATGTAATAATTTTGGACATAAAGTTGTGAATTGCAGAGCTAACAACAGGAACAATAACAACTTTGAGAGTCATACACAAAGGGGTTACTCAAGAAGACCTAGTGAAACACAAAGAAGAAGTTACAACAAGTTTGAATCTTTGAGCACTGAAGTGGAATGTTACAAATATAACAATTTTGGACATGTGGCCAAAAATTGTAGAATGACAGTCCCTCCTAAAGAACCTCAATAGAATAACAATAGTCACAGATAAGAACCTCAGAAAACAACATGGATAAGAAAGAAAGTTTAGTATAGCAATGAAGAATGCATAGTCACTCTACACGATAAGCATAAGAAACACGGTTGGTATGTTGACAATGGGTGTTCAAACACATGACAGGTGATAGAGACAAATTTCTTACATTGCGAAAGGAAAGAAATGGACCAGTCTCCTTCGGAAATGATAATTTAGCCAAAATCATTGGAGAAGGCACAGTCTGAATTGGGAACAAGAATAAAAAGACACAAAATGTTCTACTAGTAGAAGATATGAAACATAATCTTCTAAGTGTGAGTCAAATGTGTGACCAAGGTCATAAAGTTACTTTCGATTCACAAAAGTGTGAGATAAGAAGAGAAGGTTCATGGAAATTGGTCGGTACAACTGCAAGAAATTCAAACAACATATATGTGTTAAGTGAAATTGGAAATGAAAAGTGTTGTCTAGGAAAGGAATATGAAAGTTGGATATGGAACAGAAGAATGGGTCACATGCATTTGGATAACATTGTCAAAGTCAGCAAAAGAGAAACAGTCAGAGAAATTCCCTAGATCATGAAACCAACCAACACTTTATGCAAGTATTGTCAACAAGGAAAGAAAATGAAGACCAGGTTCAAATCAAAGGAATATTCAACAACAAGACCACTAGAAATTTTGCATACTGATCTAGTTGGACCAACTACAACAAAGGGCTTAAAAGGTGAGAGATACTTTATGTTATTAATTGATGATTATACAAGAATGACTGCAGTTTTATTTCTCAAGAACAAGTCAAAATCTTTTGAAAACTTCAAGATCTACAAGGAAATGGTTGAAAATGAGATGGATTCAAGAATAAAATGCTTGAGATTTGATAATGGAGGAGAGTTCACTTCAAAGGAATTTATGGACAACTGCAACAATCATGGAATAAAAAGGCAATTCTCCTTTTCTAGGACACCTCAACAAAATGGAGTTGTTGAAAGAAAGAACAAGACAGTACATGAAATGGCTCGAACAATGCTAATGGATTCCAAATTGAAAGATATATTTTTTGACACAGGCAGTGCATACAATAGTTCACATTCAAAACAGAGTAATTCTCAGAAAAAATACTGATAAAAATCCCTACAAGCTATGGAAAGGATGACCAACAAATGTGAAGCACTTCAGAGTTTTTGGAAGCAAATACTACATCAAAAGAGAAGATGGCAGAATGAGAAATTTTGACTCTCGTGTGGACAAAGGAGTACTTGTTGGTTACTCAAGTACAAGGAAAGCATACAAGTGTTACAATCTAAGATTTAACATAGTTGTGGAAAGCATCAACGTAACAATTGATGAAACAGGTAGACCAGAATCAAAGGAAGAAAAAAACAAATCAATGGAACAACTTTTTGAAGAAGAAGATGAAAAAGAAGAAGAAGAGGAAGATGAAGATGAAGTAGAAGAGAAATATGAAGAGAATCTGACAGAAAAAAAAGAGCACATTCAACAAGTATATCCAAAGACACCTAGCAAACGAGTACAGAAGAATCATCCTTCAGATCAGATTATTGGAAACAAATATGCATGAGTTGAGACTAGAAGAAAAATCCATTCACCAGAACAAACACACCTAGCACTCTTATCTACAATTGAACCAAACTGTTTTGAAGAAGCCAACACGGATGAATTTTGGAATAAGGCCATGAATGAAGAATTAGATCAAATAGAGAAAAATGACACTTGGGAACTGGTTCCAAGACCAAACAATAAAAATGTGATAGGCACAAAATGGGTTTTCAGGAATAAATTAAATGAAGATGGACAAGTTACAAGGAACAAAGCTAGATTGGCATGTAAATGATATGCACAGATTGAAGGAATCGACTTTGAAGAGATATTTTCCCCAGTTGTCAGAATGGAAGTAATCCGGTTGCTTTTAGCCTATGCATGCTCCAAAAATGTTAAAGTATATCAGATGGACATAAAATCAACTTTTCTGAATGGGGAACTTGAAGAAGAAGTCCACATTGAACAACCAGAAGGATTTCAGTTGTCAAAGAACACAGATTATGTGTGTAAATTAAAGAAGGCCTTATATGGTCTAAAATAGGATCCTAGAGCATGGTACTCTAGACTGGATAAGTATCTACAACATGCAGGGTTCATAAAAGGAAGTGTAGACAACAACCTCTACATCAAGGTAAGTGAAGGTAATATTTTATTAATTGAAGTTTATGTTGATAATATTATTTTTGGTAGTGATGATGACAGGTTAAGCCATAAATTTGCAAAATATATGAAGAATGAATTTGAAATGCTGTTACTTGGAGAACTATCCTTCTTTTTGGGACTTCAGATACGTCAAAGAAACCAAGGAATATTTATTTATCAAACCAAGTATATCAGAGAAATTCTAAAGAGGTTCGGAATGGAAGATTGCAAACCAGTTATCACTCCCATGCAAACTAGTTGCAATTTGAGCAAAGATGATGATTTGAAGTCTACAGATCAGAGGCAATACAGGTCAATGATTGAAAACCTACTATATGTGACAACATCCAGACCAGATGTAATGCAGGTAGTTGGACAAGTGGCACGATTTCAAGCAGCACCAACGGAGTCACATGTGTTAGCAGTGAAGAGGATTTTCAGATATCTCAAAGGAACATAAGAGTTTGGATTATGGTATCCAAAAGGAAAGGATCTATCACTTATTGCCTACACATATGCAGATTGGGTAGGTTGTATTGATGACCGACGAAGCACCAGTGGAACAACGTTCTAATTGAGTGAGTGTTTAGTATCATGTCTAAGAAAGAAATGATCATCATTATCTTTATCTACAGCCGAGACAGAGTATATTGTAGCAACATCATGTTGTACATAGGTTCTTTGGATGAAACAAACTCTGACAGATATACAGGTTGAGTATGATGAGACCATTCCAATCTATTGTGATAATACAAGTGCCATCAGTATCTCGAAGAACCCAGTGATGCAATCCAAGACGAAGCACATTCCAATAAAGTATCACTTTCTATGAGAGCAGGTTGCAGAAAAGAACATCAGAGTTGAGTATGTGGGAAAAAAAGAACAAGTGGAAGACATCTTCACAAAAACACTTCCACGGGAATCCTTTGAATATCTTCTCTAGAGACTTGGAGTTATTTCTACTCCAAAATGAATTCTTTTTGAATAACCACTACTACATATTGAAAAATTTGCGACGACCACTTGCGACAAAAGTACTCTTTCGTCGTAACATTCAAGAGAAAAAGTTCAATTTTTCTAAATCCACCCCGTATTCGTCGCTATCTCGACACATGTAGTTTGACTAAATTATTATGGTCAATTTTCGTCGCAAGAGAGACGAATGTAGTTTGTCCGTCGCAAGAGCGACGACTTACCTAACCTTAAAATTGATCGCTAAAAATGACCTAAAATAAATAGGTGGAAAATAAATATTTTTAGGTCAATATCGTCGCAATTGCGATGATAGTGACCTAAAATTGGACTATAAATATTTGACGATTTAAATATGTTGCGACAATCTTGCTATAACAACAATGGTTCCAAAAGGGTATTTTTGTGCGAAAAAATGTCGCAGAATGTTGTTAGAGGTGGGGAAAAAAGTAAAGCGGGTGAAAAGGATGATGGTAGATGTTATTGCCCTTGTAAAAAATGTTGCCTCAGACGTCCCATAAGAATTTTAATAGCAACAACTACAAAACATTGTAGGAAATATGGTCACATTGATGGCGGATCGAATGAATATCGTCCCATGGTAATTAGCTATATATTCATTATATTTTTTTATTTTGTCAATTTTATATAAAATTATATATATATATATATATATATATATATGTATATAATTGTTTGAATGTTTGTTATAGTATACACTAATTTTGCATGATTGTTTGTAATTATAAAGTTAGAGTTGCCCTCTAACTTTCCGCAGCATATTGCACCAAGTATTAGTAGAAATGATGGTGTACAAGCTGAGGAACATCATGATCAAGCAAATGAGGATCTCATGGAAGAATATGATGGGACAAATCAAGTTAATGATCCCATGGAAGAAGATGATGGGAAAAATCAAATGATCCAAGATTTGTTTTCGCAGCTGGATGTGGATGGGGAAAATGCTAGTATTTATGATGAACCTCTATTAGAAAAGGCAAATAAATGAATTTATGAAGGATCAAGAGCAAATCTTCTCTACGCTACATTGTTGCTAGTGAAATTAAAGGTTATGAATAATTTGACGAACACTTGTATGAGACAGATACTAAGGTATGTAATATGTTTCATCTCATACTATACACAAATGTTGATTTTTTTATATTTGTTTTTAGTGTTAATTAATGTGTAAAATAAGAATGCAATTTTTATGATTAATATTCTTACATTAACTAGTTGTTTGTTATGTTATAGATTGTTAGGTGAATTTTTTATACCATCGTCAAATATTTTACCTCGCACATATCGAGGTTTGCATGCCATTATGAAAGACATTGGAATGGATTATCAAACTATAGATGCATTTCCTAATGACCATATTATATATTATGGACAACATGCTTCGAAAACCAAATGTCCACAATGTCTTATCAGTATATATCGAACCGATCAAGTAATAAAAAGGGTGCCTCGAAAGGTTCTTCGTCATATTCCCATAATTCCACGTTTGCAGCAATTGTTTAGGTGTGAAAACATAGAACAATTTATGGATTACCATGCACATAACAAAAGTGGAGATGGTGTTCTTCAAATGCCTTCCAATGGTTATGCATTTAGGGAAATTGAGGAAAAATGGGCAGATTTCAAAGATGAACCTCGTAATGTTAGGATTTCATTGGCAGCTGACGGTGTTAATCCATTTAGAGAGCTTAGGTCTATTTACTCAGTGTGGCCTATTTTTGTTATCAACAATAACATTCCTCCTTGGATGTTAATAAAGAGGGAGCACATAATGTTGACAATGATTGTTCTAGGTATTTGTTTACATTAATTTTTTTAATTTAACATTTTCATTTGTTTCAATTTTTGCATAATATCTTTTGTTTATTTATTTAATTATATATATATTACATGATATCATTCCTTTAGTAATTATGTGTAATTTAAAACAATTAGGTAAGTTCCAGGTTAAAGATATGAATGTATATATCGAGCCTCTTATCGATGAGCTATTAAATTTATGGGTTGGCATCACAATGTATGACATATGTAAACCAATCGGGGATAAGAAATTTAAATTCTGTGGAATACTTTTATGGACAATTCATGATGCCCCTGGACTAACACATTTTTGTGGTATGAAGCATTCTAATATTTCTCTTTAATACTATATAATATTTTAATGTTATCATGGTGCATGTTTAATTTTTAAATAATCTCATTGTATAATTGACATTAATCCATTTGTTGCAGGTCTTCAAACAAAGGGTAAATTTGCATGTCCAGTTTGTGGCCCTAAGATGAAGTTTCGTCATTCAAAAAATTTAGGAAATATGGTGTTTGATGAGTATAGGCACCTTCTTCCTAAGAACCATAGGTATCGTACTACTGAAAAACATCTTTTCAATGGGAAATAAGAGACTGGTTTAAAACCACGAAGAATGAAACCTCACCTATGGAGGTTGGAATATAATAGAAATCATCAAGGTACTCAATTTCATAATGTAGCATAGATCATGTAATGTTTTGAATGTTTATTTTAATCATTGAATTTATTTTACCGTATTTGATAATTATTTTTGTGATTTCTTTTATGCTTCATGAAGGCCGCAATCATCATGAAGGTATTAATAATGGACTTCCATGAGGAATGAAATCTTATCCCGCTCAATTCATGAGGTTTCCCTACTATGAGGAGCTAAAAATAGCTCATTTGTTTGATACAATGCATATCGGGAAGAATGTGGCTGAAACGTTATGGAGAATCATAGATGGTAGGAGGGATAAAGAAAAAAATGCCAAAATTTGTACTGACATTCAGGAATCCAATAATGCAATGCAAAGTGTGATACGGTATTCAAATAGATCAGATGGAATACTAGACCAAATAACCTTCCATGGTTATTAACAGAGAAACAAAGCAATGATCTAAAAGAGGTCATTCAAAGAATTAAATTTCCCACGGGGTTTTCTTCAAACATAAAAAATATCTTAACGAAGAAAAGTGAATTTGGTGGGGTAAAAACACATGATTGGCATACCTTCATTAAGGTAATAATTTTGGTATACATATTTATATATATTGGCCTTAAAGATCTTTTATTTTTTTTATTTTTGCTTGTCTACTTTGGTCGAAACAAATAACGATTCATTTTTTTGTTACAATATGTTCTATTGCTATCTCTCCCAAACAACTTTGACAACAACGTCAAATAGGTTATATATGATCTTGGAAAATACATGAAGTAAGACGTAGTTGTGATTTATATGCAGAATGTTCTTTCAAATTATTGTTGTACTTATTGACACGTGTTTTACTTGTAATGTAATGTAATATATTATATTATGTTATGTTGAAACACATTATTTTCTTGTGTCATGATCTCATGTAGATGGTTTTCATTGAAATAAATCCATGAAGATGATATAAAGTATTGGAAGAGAGAAATTCCTCGTCTAATGTGTGAAATGCAAAAGTATATACCTCCTACATTTTTCAATGCACAAGAACACTACCTCATACACCAAGTTGAGGAGATTGAAATTTGTGGACCT
>JASDQU010435901.1:54967-70429 GCA_032191745.1 Picea mariana
GAGCCTCCTTCCAGTTGTAGCTGGAAAACAAAGGAAGTTGGTGTTTCCAATGAATGTAATTCTTCAAGACATATAAGAAAAATCATTCTGTGGTTTTCTCCTGATTTGGGTTTCCACGTAAAACACTGGTGTACTGTGTATGTGTATGATTGTTCATTTGTTCATTTCTTATTTACTCTACATTTATTGGATGATAATGCTTCATTGATATAACACTTGGATTATATGGTTAAAAAGGATTAAATTGCTCTATTACTGATTCACCCCCCTCTCAGTAATCCAACAATAAAGCCCTAAAGTGATGGCACTTTAGGAGTCTTGTTCTAGAAACTTGTTGCTATATATTTCAAGAGTCTAAGGAAGAAGAAGAATTTCATTAGAGCCCAAAAGATCCTTCTCTCTAGCAAATTCATCTTTTGAGTCTTGAAGTTTGAGGCCCCAAGGTAATAGCACCTCAAACTTCATCGCATCATCCTTAGGACATTACTATCATCATTTATTTCTCCAAGTTATATTGTTGTTGTAATTGACTCCATAGCCCAAAAGGTACTAGTTCACTTACTCTCTTGTGAAGGAATTGGTCAAACAAATTTCAAACCCTATTCTCTAAAGCTTCTACTAACATTTTCTAACCCTAGAATAGCCCAAACTACTAACTTTATTGTTGTTGTTGCAAAACACTGCTACGGACATCTAATTTGCTTCATTTTTCTACATAATTCACTCTAACTCATAGTTAACATGTAAGTTTTAAACCTGTGAAGTAAAGCAATGCATATAGATTCTTAAGCAAATTTTTTTTTAATCAATGGCTCATTCACATAGTACACATATATTTATACCGGAAACCCTCAACTGGGAAAACCTTTCTTATATTCATTATATCGAATTTCACCATTCACCATACAATCTATATACAATGTTTTTAGGTATTTCATAGATACCAAAAACCTAATCCCTTAATCCAGGATTAATTTAAAAAACCGTTAAAAATAGCAAAATCTGCTAAAAATAGCAAAAACCGCCCAAAAACAAAATTTCGGAGCACTTCCCCAAACCCCGTTGGCCCCGGGCTACCGCTCGATGCCGAACGATGCACGTAACCAAGTGGGGGAATACCTTCCCCCCCTAGGAAAGTGCCCGACACACATGACACAATCACTACTACTAGAGGGATCGTCAGACACAACTGTCATATCTGATGCGCCCACACACACACACATGCAAGGAATATAACACATACCCAACATTCTCCCACTTGTTGTTTTATTTGCATCCAGGGGTCTAGGGGATTATATAGTCAACAATCTAGGGCAACAATGCTCATTGTTACTCTACACCAGGAGAACTTTTATGTGCTCACAGACTTTTTCAATGAATCTACAACATTCTTCAAAGTGTCAACCTTTTCCAGCAACACCTTCTTTTCCTCAACCATGTCTCTCACAAAGTGATACTGAACATCAATATCCTTTGTCTTCGAATGATAAGTTGGGTTCTTTGCCAGGAAGATTGCACTCAGACTATCACAATCTAATCTCACTGCTTGTTGTACCAACCCAATACTTGAACACAGTCTTTGTAACCATACTGCTTCCTTGCTTGCATGAGTGGTTGCCATGTATTCAACTTCTGTAGTTGAGAGTGCCACTACAACCTGTCTTTTCTCATCCAATTGATTTCTCCTCCAAATAGGTTAAACACATACCCACTTGTATATCTTCTGTGATCCAGATCTCCAACCCAGTCTGCATCAACAATGCAATGTATGTCCAACACTCTATCCAATCCTGGTCTTCCTTGGTAGCACAATCCGTAATTGGTAGTGCCATGAAGATACATGAAGACCCTCTTTACTGCTGTCCAATGCTCCTTCCCTGGTTTTGACATATACCTGCTCAAAAATCCCACTGCATGTGCAATGTCTGGTCTAGTACAGACCATTGCATACATCACACCGCCAACTGCACTTGCATACAGAACATGGGACATGTCTTCTTCTTCTTCCTGTGTCTTGGGACACTGATGTGCATATAACTTTACACCTATAGGAATAGGAACCTTGACTGGTTTACTTCTATGCATATTAAACCTCTGCAATATCATCTCAACATATTTTCTCTGATTCAACTAGAGTTTCCTGTTCACACGATCTCTTTTAATCTCCATTCCTAGAATGAAGTTAGCAGCACCGAGATCCTTCATGTCAAATTTGGAGGATAGCTATGATTTCACCTCCTTGATAACATCCATGTTATTTCCTACCAACAACATGTCATCAACATACAACACTCCATAAATGAAGTGATTACCAACCTGCTTGGAATATACATAGTGATCAACCCTGCTTCTTACAAATCCCAATCCAAGGATGTATGTGTCAAAATTTTGGTACCACATCCTAGGTGATTACTTCAGACCATATAGTGACTTCTTTAGCTTACAGACCAACTGTTTCTTTCCCTTCACTACAAAGCCTTCTGGTTGCTTCATGTAGATTTCTTCTTCTAGATCCCCATGTAGGAATGCTATCTTCACATCCATCTGTTCCACTTCAATATCAAAAGAAGTAGCAATAGATAAAAGAAATATAATAAAAGTTAACTTAGCAACAAAATAAAAAATCTCACCAAATTCAATTCCCTCTACCTGGGAATAACCTTTTTCTACTAACCGAGCTTTGTATTTCTCCACTTTACCTTGTGCATTAAACTTCTTCTTGAACAACCATTTGCTACCAACTGATTTTCTTCCAGTTGGAAACTCAACTATATCCCATGCCTCATTCTTATCCAAGGCATACATTTCTTCAACCATGGCCTTCTTCCAGAGTTTACTATCCTATGAATTCACTTCCTTGATAGTTCTGGGATCATCATCAGTAATAGATAAAACAAAATTGAAACAAAAATTAGGTGGACTATACCTTTCTAGTTGCCTTCTATCTCTCACTGATCTCCTCAATACTGGGGTATGAGGTTCTTCTTCTTCTTCTTCTTCTTCTGTTTCCTCTTCTTCAGATGATTCAAATTTTGCATCATCCAGCTCAAGCTCTATTTTCTTAGGTTCGTCTTGCGTTGGTAGAAATTCCTGTTTGGACACATATTTTACCTCTCTAAAAACAACATCTGGACTGCAAACAATTTTCTTGGTTACTGGGTTCCAAAGCTTATAACCTCACACCATCTTTATAACCAATAAAGATACACTTTTCAACCTTTTTATCCAGCTTACTACTATTTTCCTTTGAAACATGTACATAAGCAACACAACCAAACGCTCTAAGATGTTGAAGAGAGGGTTTCTTTCCAGACCATACCTCATGTGGAGTTTTATCATCCAACTCTGATGAAGGTGATTGATTGACTAGGTAACATGCTGTACCCACTGCCTTTGCCCAAAATTCTTGTCTTAACCTAGCACCACTGAGCATGCTCCTTGCTTTTTCCATAAGTGTCCTGTTCATCCTTTCTGCAACTCCATTTTGCTGAGGAGTGTATGGAGTAGTCTTCTACCTTGCTATACCACACTTCTTATAGAATTCTTGGAATTCATTTCCGCAGAATTCTCCACCATTATCTGTTCTCAATACCTTTATTTTCTTCTCTGTCCGATTTTCTACCAGAGCCTTAAACTCTTTAAATTTATCAAATACCCCAGATTTCTTTCTAAGAAAATAAATCCATGTGTTCCTTGAAAAATCATCTATGAATGAAACATAATACATAGATTTACTTAGGGATGGAACAGGAACAGGTCCAAACACATCACTGTGTATAAACTCTAAGATTCCCTTTGCTCTTGTAGCACCATATGGGAATCTTAATCGATTTTGTTTACCATATATGCAATGTTCACAGAAATCAAAATCCATAGTGCAATTAGACATACCTTCAACCATACCTTTACCGTGTAGGGTTCGCAGGCCCTTTTCTCCAATATGCTCTAGTCTTTGATGCCACATCATGGTCTTCTTTTCTGGGACAATATTGGTCTTGACTCCTTCATTTCTCTACTCAGGGACAACAGGACTATTACAACCATTAGTATAAGTGCTTCCCAACAACTTGTACATAGTTCCACACCGAACTCCCCTCATTAACACCATTTCTCCTCATACCATCTTGCAAGTGCCCTTTACAAATACAATATCCACTCTTGCATATTCCATCTTGCTTACAAATATTAAGATCCTAGCTAGTTTTGGAATGTTCAGAACCCTAGGGAGAGTTCTAATCCTTCTTTCTTTTAGCAACAACTTAACTCTTCCACATCCCAAGATTTTTGTTGTCGAGTAATCTCCTAGGAATACATCTCCACCATCATATTTTTCATATTCAGAGAACCAATCCCTGTGAGGAGTCATATGGTATGATGCACCTGAGTCGATCAACCATACATCACGGTCTGCATGTGTACTTGTAGATGCCAGGTAAACATCACCTCCTTCTTCAGTGGAGGTTTTTTCCTTTGTGAAAGAGGTACTATCAGATACCTTTGGTTTTTCAACCTTCTTAGACTTGCAATCTTTCTTATAATTCCTTGTTTTACCACACTTCCAACATTTTCTCAAAGATTTTCCTTGAGACTTAGATCCACCTGTAGATTTAGATCACCACCCTGAAGGCTTACCAAGGTTCATGTCTTGGGTACGCCCTCTTATAAATAAAGCATCTGTGCCGTGACCATCCATGCTTTTTCGCCTCATCTCTTTAGATAACAAGGATGCAACTACATCCTCATACTTCAATGTAGATTGAGTGGTACTACGTATATCTACAACCAGATTATCTCAAGAGTCTGGCAAAGAACATAACAAAGTAATACACTTATCTTCCTTTGCAATTGTAATAATAACAAAGCCAAGTTGACTTACCAGAGGATTACAGGCATTTAGATGTTCTGTCACAGAATCTCCATCTTCCATCCTAATATGATACAACTTATTTCGAAGAAACAACTTGTTTACCAGGGACTTTGATTGATATAAATTCCCCAACTTATCCCATAGTTCCTTGGCTGTAGATTCTCCTGAGACATTCAACAATACCGAATCTACCAGGTAGAGTCGAATAGTATTCCTTGCTCTCCTGTCCAACTTCTCCCAATCTTCCTTTGACATACTAGTAGGTGGTGTACTAGTAGGTTGTGTATTAGTCATCTGTGTGCCAATAGGCTGTGTACCAGTTGGATGTGTACTAGGATCCACATTGATCCATTGTTCTTTGTCTACAAGAAGGTCCTCCATCTTAAGCTTCCATAGCTCAAAGTGTTTACCATTGAACTTCTCTATCTCGATTCTAGAAGAACTCACCATTCTTCTTTCTGCACTCAAATCACCACTGCAAAATCTCCCACTAAACCCAGGTTTATCATAGACCCAAGATAAACTTGATCTATAAAAACCGAGCCAAACCCTCAACAACAAAGGCGTCCCTCTGAAGCCAAAAATGAGCTTTGATACCACATGTAAGTTTTAAACCTATGAAGTAAAGAAATGCATATAGATTCTTAAGCAAAACATAATTTAATCAATGGCTCATTCACATAGTACACATAGATTTATACCAGAAACCCTCAACCGGGAAAACCTTTCTTATATTAATTATATCGAATTTCACCATTCACCATACAATATATATACAATGTTTTTAGGTATTTTGTAGATACCAAAACCCTAATCCCTTAATTCAGGATTAATTTACAAAACCGCTAAAAATAGCAAAATCCGCTAAAAAGAGAAAAAACCGCCCAAAATAAAAATTTCGGGGCGCTGCCCTGAACGCTGCACGTAACCAGGGGGGGCATACCTTCCCCCCCGGGACCCCCCTAGGAAAGTGCCCAATGCACACGACACACATACCACTACTAGAGGGATCGTCAGACATAGTTGTCATATCTGACGCGCCCACACACACACACATGCAAAGAATATAACACATACCCAAAATAACATACTTAGAAATTGATTGTAATAAGTGCTAATTGATCTATTGGAAAAATGTTGATTTTTCACTGTCTTTCCATGCAATTCTGATCTATATTTCTTGTGTTTGCTACAAAATATTAATTGTTGTTATAAACCATCATCTAGCTGCAATTTTGCTCCAGCCATTGTATATTTATGTTGTCTATTGTCTGTTGAGGTTTTACTATCATATTGGTACTTGGAAAATTCTATATACATGCTATATTTGTTCTTGTTCCAGGCAGGTACACACATCTCTTCCCTTTGCCTCAATTCTATAGACATAGAACTTTGACTTAGGTAACCAGTGAGAGGGTTCTCCAAAATTGGATATATCATTTGATGTTTATTCCCTCGAGGTTACCAGAGATTCCTCCCGTGGTCTGGACCTTATCCATCCCTAAAACGTGAGGATTTCCTACTAAGGTGATAGTGGTGGGTTACCCTGTAGTTACATTGATTTGATTTACTTGTCTTAGGATTGGACAAGTACAAATTTTGTGATAACATTTTTGGCGCCGTTGCTGGGGACAATCAAGTGAGTTTTCCCCAATGACAAATATTTGGTGAGTTTTTCCCAGAGCCCTTTTCTTATAATCTTACCTGATGACTCCACTACGGGTGATTCCTTCTTCTTTTGATAATCCTTAAGGGGTTATCTGGCGACTCCATTGGTGACAACCCATTCTATACATCACTATAACAACCAACCATGGCTCTTCCATGGGATACAGGCAATATTTTCGGACCCTTATAAATGAGTAAGATCCTAGGGTATCCTCGACAAATGCTTCATGAGAACACAAAGTCATGGCTACCTATTTTTTCTAGTAATGATGAGACTACTGTCAAGGAACACATGAGTATTTTTTGTGCCTTCTTTCATCTTTTTCCTGTGGATGAAGATGTTGAAGATTTGGTGATGAAACTTTTTGGAGACACTTTTCATGATGATGCTAGAATATGGTTTAATGGTCTCAGTGACAAAAACATCAAGAGCATGGAAAAATTTGAAGAGATATTCCTTGATAGGTGGAGCACTAAAGAATACCCTGATATACTCTGTGACATGGATGAGGAAGAAAATTACAAAGAGGAGCAATAATAATCCCATGATTCTACTAAAGACAACAAAGACCTGATTAAAGAACAAGAGCCTGGAGAGGTGAGTTACGAGGATGCAGTGTTGGTGTCTACTCCTCCATTTGATTAAGTCATCCAAGATTCCATTCCTCTTGCACAATAAGAAGAGAACGTGGATAGTCATTTTCCTTTTTAGGTTTTTGATGATGCCATGTTTTATAATTTTGAAGGTGGAGAGATAGAGGAATTGTTGGATGCACTAGACCCTTCATGTTGTAATAAATATGATGATGTGGTTGATAATATTGATGAGTTTATACATGCTGGGAAACGTAAACAGGATGTGATTGGTCATGGTGAAGACCCCATTTATGATATTGAAGGTCATTTTCCATTGTTTCTATTACAACAACTGTATGTGATTGCTACTGATTCTGATATTTGGAAACAAGGAGATAACAAGATTATGGATTTTTTCCAACCACATAAGGATGATTGTATGTAACATTCTTATGAAGATTTATATTCATACCCTAGGGGGTTTGATGCTTATTCTTTTGAGCACTTGGATTTATTCTATGAAGAAAATATTCAACCATGATTGTGCTCCACTCTTGATGAGGGTAAGGACATGATTTTCCCAGAGCAAGATACTTGTGATGAGGCTTTCCAACACCCTTCTTTTCCTTTATCTTTCCATTTCATTGAGGATGCAAATGAGAAATGTGCTCCTTGTCCCAAGATGTTTATGAGGTGAAATTTTTTCCTGGAATTCAAGAGTAGGTTGAATGATTTAAGAAAAAGTTTGATATCTTGATCTTTCAACCTTATCCTAAGTAATTTTCAGTCATCCTTCTGATTATTGTTCATCCCTTTTCATGCCTTGGAGAGTGATAATATCTGGGCTAGTCAACCTTCTGACCCTTTAAGCTAACCTAATGAGTCTATACCTTGTCATGACCCTATTCAAAGATGGATTGAGCATTCTCATGAGAAAATGGATTGGAATATTTTTGTCTCTCCCTCCCACCTCCATGAGTTATACTTTATGATTAGTTGTGACACAATGCATGCTCTGACTCATGTTCCTTTTGTGCTTGATTTATGATTGTTTTGGTTTATGATGAAGCATAAGGGTAGGTGTTGTGATACAATGCTAGCATGGTTGTACTAGTTATATGATTATACCTAACATTTAAACTAACATAGATTAGAGTAGGTAGGTTAGGGTAGGCATTTGCATCCTTCATATCATGGTAGTTTAGTTTGAATTTAGCTTGATTTGCATGCACGCTTATGATTTACATGTTTTATCCTTTCATCCCGCATCATTGTTATGTCATACTTATATGTTTGCATGATCATATTGGTATGTTAGAATAAAAATATTGGAAAATTTTATTTTCAACATTTTCTTTTGGATTTCGATAATTTTCATAAGAACAAGGGGTGATAGCACCACCCTAGATGCTCTGACAATTTTTCTTGAGTGTGTAGGAACAAATCATACTAGAGATGTTGAGGTTATCATGCACTCTATGGTGAGCACATGTCCCCAAGTAGGAGCCTAATGTTAACCCCTCAGACTAGGGGTAACTAAGGAGATCATGTCTCGAGGCCCATAGGTAGCAGGCATGGAGTGCCAAGAGCCAGATTGACTAGCACAGCCCCACAAGCCCCCTCATATTTTACTTACACTATCAGTCATCACAAAAAATAGAGAAGCATCCATCACATCAACCTGACTCTAGAAGACATCATGTCTTACTTCATGAGGTAATAACTCTGGTTTCATGTTAAATGTCACTTTAATAATTGAAGCATTTGAATATGTTGCAAAGAATCATTTCTTGATTACATAACGTTGCTTGGAAATTATACCTTTTGCCTTATTTAACCTTAATGGGTGTCATTACATCCTAGTAAGTTTGTCACCCTTGGGAATGGGGTGCTATTGGGGGTTCCTTGAAGAATGGTTGTACCATTCCCAATCATACTTATCACTTTCCATACTTATTCCAGATCATCCCCTCATCTTTTGGGTCTTCAGGTGCACTGACCCAAGAAGGGATTGTACCTCATTTCATGGGAAGAAGGGATTGAAGGCCCATAGGGGAATGTAGCTGGAAAAAGATAAAATCCAATCATAAACATTCCATATACTCGCCCTAGGATCGCAGGAACAATGAAACACTTCTCGAAAAAAATGAGGGACTCATAAAATAAATAACTAATTAATCAATCATTCCAACCAAGGTAGAGCGTATGTGGGCTATGCATTTCCTTTTAGTGCCCCTTATTGTCTTAAACTTGGAAAAAATTGATAACCAAGGTAGAGCGTATGTGGGCTATGTGTTTTCCTTTTTAGTACCCCTTATTGTCTTCAACTTGGAAATACTCTGATTAATTAATGGAAAATAAATGGGCTTGGAAAAATGTTGCATCACGGATAAAGGGCATCACACCCTCTATAAAGGCACCCATAAATGAGACAATACGAGCCCTTGTATATCATGAAACCCATGCTCAAAAGTCTTATCTCACTCCACCCCATACTTACACATGATTTAGATGTGTTTCCCATAGGAAACACCTTGGACTTTGGGATTGACTGACCCAATAAGATGCCTTGACACCCTTCCACACATAAATTTGACAAATTGTATAAGGTATTTTAACATTTGTTTAGTTTGAAAAGGTGGGGTTTGATGCACATGTTTGGGTGGTTCCATTATTATATGTGGCATACTTAGCATGATTCTTGTGACTTATGAACCCTTGGAGGGCGCATCTGTTTGTATTTGTAGGACCTTTCCCGGTGGGTAGGTATTCATGAGGATATGATTGGCTTTGGACCTTCATGAGGGATTTGGAGCCCAAGGATGGATGTAGAAAACCCACGTCCGGGGCAGACTTGTGATCATCATTTTCACATTGAAGGAGGAGGTCGTTGCCTTTGGAGGCACTCTCACATGACTAGGAGATGAGATTCCACCTCTCTTGGCTTGGACGTTAGCCTTTGGGGGCTTGGACATCACCCTACTAGCCCATGACGTCACTTAGAGCTTGAGGCTTTGATGGCGGAGGGTTTAACATGATGGTTGGCACGTGTGTCATGATCGAGGGCCTTTGGAGGCCTAGCGTTACACTTCTCCACCTAAAAATTTCATTTTGGGAGAATAACGTCACCCTAGAAGGGATGGCATCACCCTTTTTAGGGTTATTTTGTGTACAATTGATTTTATGTAATTTATAGGGAAAATTCTATGAGGTCGACCCTCTTTATATTTTAAAGTTGACTTTAAAAGTGGAAAAATATGGTTTTCAAGGCCTCATATAAATAGAGGCCTTTCCATTTTCATTTATCATAACAACTCTTCCTCACACAAGAGGATTAGGTATGAAATTTTCACCCTCTTTGGCATACTTTGACTCTTTTACTCATGCGCTAGGCTTGGGGGAGCTATTTTTGGATGTCTCTTGGCTTAATCTTGGTGGAAAAATATGCAACTAGGGTTTGTTCTTGATTATTCTTGGTGAAGTAAGTGAAATATTTAATTTTCATTTCATGCATTGAATGTTTATGGTAAATTTTACTTGTTCATATTGAATATTATGAAATTGCTTGCTTAAAACCATTGGAGAGGAGCATAAAGTGTTTCCTCCTCTCTCTAGATCATTCCATTTATTAAATTGTTAAGAGAATCTTGTCTAGAGTAAGCTTATAAATCCCTAAAGTGCTAGCACTTTAGGAGTCTTGTTCTGGAAACTTGTTGCTATATATTTCAAGAGTATAAGGAAGAAGAATAATTTTGCTAGATCCCAAAAGAGCTTGCTCTCTAGAAAATCCATCTTTTGAGTCTTGAAGTTTGAGGCCCTAAGCTACTAGCACCTCAAACTTCATCTCATCATCCTTATGCCATTAATTTCACCATTTATTTCTCCAAGTTGCATTGTTGTTGTAATTAACTCCATATCCCAAAAGGCACTAGTTCACTTGCTCTCTTGTGAAGGAATTGATCAAGTAACTCTCAAACCCTATTGTCTAAAGATTATACTAACATTTATAACCCTAGCATAGCCTAAACTACTAAATTTATTGTTGTTGTTGCAAAACACTACTACATCCATCTAATTTGCTTCATTTTTCTGCATAATTCACTCTAACTCATAGTTAGTATACTTATTAATTGTTTGGAATAAGTGCGAATTGATCTATTGGATAAATGTTGATTTTTCACTGTCTACTCATGCAATTCTGATCTATATTTCTTGTGGCTGTTACAAAATAATAATTGTTGTTATAAACCATCATCTAGCTGCAATTTTACTTCAGCCATTGTATATTTATGCCATCTATTTTCTGTTGAGGTTTTACTATTATATTGGTACTTGGAAATTGCTATATACATGCTATATTTGTTCTTTTTCTAGGAAGGTACACAAATATCTTCCCTTTGCCTCAATTCTATAAACATATAACTTTGAATTAAGTAACCAGTGAGAGGGTTCTCCAAACTTGGCTACATCATTTGCTATCTATTCCCTTGAGGTTACTAGGGACGCCTCCCTTGGGCTAGACCTCATCCATCCCTATAACACGGTGATTTCCTACTAAGGTGATAATGATGGGTTATCCCGTAGTTACACCGATTTGATTTACTTATTTTAGGCTTGGACAAGTACAAATTGTGCAATAAAAGTTTCAATGGAATCATGATTTACTAAGGAAAAATTTGAGTGAGATGTAGGAGAACTTGTAGTTCTTGTTTTTTTCTATTCATTTGGGTGAACATATTTAAGAAGTTGTATGAACCATTTTGGTCTACTGTGTTTTCCCTGTGGTGAAGTTATCATAGCTGATCTATCCTATATTGATTTTTCATCATCTGAAGAAGATTCATCTAACTCTTGAGCATTCATGTTGGGGGATAAGTCTTTTTCTATCCAATTTGGTTTTCTTTGATGAATTGTTTTTTCTTGAGTGACCTTTTTCTCCAAGTGACTAAGTAGATTATCAATCTCTCCAACCATTTGAATTTCTGTCTCATGAAAGACTACATCCTGATTGATAATGTATTTTCCATTGGATAAAAACCTATATTCTTTCTTCTCATTTGAATATCTAATAAAAATGCATTTCGTACTGTGATTTTCCAACTTAGTCCTTTTTTCCTTTGGAACTAGGGTATAGAAAGTGGAGCCAAAAAACTAGAAGATGATTAATTGAAGGCTTAGTACCATACCAAGCTTCATATGGAGTAATTCTTTCCAAGGCTAATGTGGGTGATCGGTTCCTTATATATACTGTTGTATGAACTTCAACCCAATATTGTGTGCTTAACCCCTTGAAATGCGACATTGATATTGCCATTCCCATTAGAGTTCTATTCATTCTTTTTGTGACTCCATTCTATTGTGGAGTATAAGAATTTGTCAACTGTCTTTTTATTCCATTTCTCCTGCAATAATCATTTAAGTCATTTGAAGTGAATTCTCCTCCATTACCTGTTCTTAGTGCGCCAATCTTTTCCTTGGTGGAATTTTCAACTAAGCATTTAAATTATATGAATTTCTCAAAGGATTTTGATTTGTTCTTCAAAATATATACCCAAATCATCCTTGTAAAATCATTAATGAAAAGAATGAAGTATTTTCATCCACCAAAAGAAGTTTCGATAGGACCATAAATGTCACTATGGATTAGTTGCAAACATATGTTTGCTCACCATCTACTTGTGAGGAAAGGATCCCTTTTTTGTTTTCCAATGATACAATCTTCACGCTTACCAATTTCCTTTTGAAAGTAGGAAATCCTTTCACCATTTCAACTTTCAAAATTCAATTGGCCAAATATGTAATGCCATAATCTTAAGGAGCTAGAAGATAAATCCACTGATGCGGCAAAATCATGTTTGTGAGGAATCATTGTACCTTGTAGCCTAAACAAATTTCCATCTTCATAGCCATTCATTATTTTTTTGAAATTTTGTTTGACGTAAATGATTATGATCTAATCATCTTCCATTATAATATGATGGTCTCCTTGCCTGATGAGCACCAAGGATAGCAAATTCTTTTTAAAATTTGGAACATATCAAACATTGGAAAGTAACACTTTTACAATTCCTAGAAGAGAAAAGCAAACATATCCTTTTCCTTGAAGTGTATGAGTTGTGTCATCTGCTAAGTAAATTAGATTTAGTTCCATATCTTGATATGTCCAAAAATAACACTTTATGTAACACATATGTTGAGTAGCCCTAGTATCTAATATCCAATCGTCTTCATAATCTTTTCTCATCACTTTGTTGGTGGAAACTGAATCTATAAAGTCAAATTCATGATTTGTTGTCAACACATATTCATAATCATTTTCTTGATTCTCCGCACACTGGGTTGAATATGAAGCATTAGACTTAGAATGTTGTTTGAAAGTTTGTTTATCCTTGGGAAAATTCGCATTTCATGTTCTGCACTCTTCCACCACATGACCACTGCAAAGACATCTTTTTCACTTGACTTGAGATATGTTTTCAACTCTTTGATATTGCGATCTTCTTAAGTATTGTTGATTTCTTCCTCTTCCTTGGCTTCTACGATGACCTCGAACATAGTCAGGATTTATTGATTCATTGAATCTTCCTCCTCCTCTATAATTTTCATTGTATGATCCTCTTCCTCTTGTATTTTCATTGTAAGTGCTTCTTCCTCTTGTACTTTCATTGTAAGTACCTCTTCCTCTTGTACTCACATTGTATGCCCCTCTTCCTCTTGAGATTTCTCCTTGTCTTGAGTTGGTAAAGAGAAAATATTCCCTTGAGTTCTTCTTTTTACCAAATGTCTTGTCACGTTGAACCAACAAGTTACCAAGGGAATAAAAAGTTTGATTCTCCAATTTATCAACAATTTGTAATGTTTCCAAAAAATGTTTATAAGAGGGTGGTAGTCCACTAATCAAGATTGAGGTCATAAGACTTTGTTGGTATTATGAGTAGCTGTAAACAATAACTTACACACATATATTGTACATAAGAAGATCAATATACTCACAAATATCACATTTCATTAATGTACAAATATAATACATCTCTCTCTTACTCTTTAATACATACATGAGGCTTCATCATATAACATTGAGGTGTTCATAAAAATACGTCCAATATATCATAAAATCATCCACAATATCTCCATGAATATCTCCATAAATATCTATGTGATCTCCATCCCTAACTTCACTCATTGTTCTCATCTTTCATCATATGTAGACTTCTAGAATAAGTATACTTTCATTAATATAGTTTCACCATATCATAACTATGAATTATTCATTCATACTCCCACTTAATGAATACTTATGATTCAATCCAAATGTCTTGAGTTATCTTCATCATCTTCAGTCTTCTTCATCTACATCATCTTTTGTATTCTTCATCTACATCTATTTCTTCAGTTGTCATTGTATTCCTAAGTTGTATCTGAGTCAATCATTTGAACTACATAATCTTCATATCGAGGATTTCTTTAGCTTACCCTTGATCTTCCCATGGGTTTTATACGGGTTCCCTTCAACCATTACATCATACCTAGGGTTTCCCACAACTCACCCTTAACCATTACAAACTCGAACTAGTTTCATCTTATCATGAACCACTCATTACATTAGGTGGTTTTGGTTGACCACAAACCTCCACCTGTCATTACAAAGTGGTTTTTGGTTTACCATGAACTAATACAAAAACAATTGAATCAAATCAATGAATCTGTAAACTGACAACTCTTTCTTAAACATGTTTAACTGTCTTTAATGACAACTGACCTTTGGAGGAAAAACTAACTCATGAACTTTATATGGGAGATGTTGTTGTACATATGAATATTTGACCCTGCAAAATCCTTTCAACATAAAAATAACATTCTTCCATTCAGGGACATCTATCCAACCACATTGGATCTATATGTGAGGCTTTGATATTTCTTGATCCCAACACTTGTGATGATCATGATTTGTAAGACCAAAAATGTTGTAGGGATGTATGTTCCAACATTTTTCCTTTGCATGCCTTGTTCTTCCACAATGATTGCAACATTCTTGTTCCTGTTTTTGTAGTTGGTTTATTGTTGTGGCTTCTACTCTTGGTTCATTGCTACTACTGCGAATTGTAGATGATTCACCTATTATCAATTTATTTGCTTTCACAAACTTAATAGTTGCGTTGCTTGTTTGACCTTCATAACCAAGGTCTTCATTTCGTGGTATTACACATACTTGTTCTTGATACTGAGAGGGGGGTGAATCAGTATCAAGTACAATTTAAAAACATTTTTCAACTTATACTTAAACCATTCAATTATATCCAATGAGAAATGAGCAATAATATAAGAGTTACACCAATACACCACAATACACC
>JASDQU010435901.1:83790-94321 GCA_032191745.1 Picea mariana
GCGCCGTTGATCTGGGTGCTTCGATCATGGCTATCCAAAATTGCTGACCGTTTAATCACAAGCGCATTTGTGCCTCGAGCTTATAGTAAATGGGTTTTTCACCCACTCCTTCGCATTCTAACCCCCCCTACCAGAAATGTTGCTAACACCATCCATAGGCACAAAGACACATAAATTATTTTAATAGTATGTATGTCCATCTCTGTCTTACTAGTCAACTTAGGGTTTCCTACTAACTATGATGGTGACATTAATTCCCTATGGTGAAAACGAGCACATACATTATTTTAACAGTATGTATGTCCATCCTTGTCCTACTAGTCAACTTAGGGTTTCCTACTAACTATGATGGTAACATTAATTCTTGGCCCAAGGAAATTTTGATTCAAAGGATTTCTAAAACAATTGCAAGAAAACCATGTTATTGTCTAGTGACCGTTTCTCTTCTAGGATAGTAAGGAAGGAGTCATATACAAATTTTCCATTTTCAAGCCTCAGATAATCCACCGAGACATTTTTTTTGGATGAGGTAGTTAAGGGTTTCAATAACCATCACATAAAAGGTTAGTGTAAAAGGGAATCCTCGATGACTAGAGTGGAAAGTAGTATCATGTGAGAAATTGATCATCAACCATCTCTTTGAGGGTAGTCATTAATTCAACCAACATTATAATCCTTTGATCACATACCCATTATTCCTTTTGCATCGACTTTCTTGGGACTACATCAACACAAGTTTGCATATACAACTTTCTTTCCTTTGTTATAATTCCTTGAGATTGAAAAATTGGTTTGTAATGATTAAAAAACTCCTTTTCAATGTTCCCACGGTCAATGATTCTATTGTCTTTTATTTTGAGGGCCTTAATATGCTTCATAAATTACTTGGATGTCAGATCTTTGAAAAATATTATAGGATGATTCTCACATGTCTTAAGCCAATGGAACCAAACTTTTATTTGGTCCCCCCTTACTTTATATGTCTCATCAACCTTTAGTATTTGTCATTGTTTGGTCAGTTGTTTTTCACTGAGGGGATAAGCTGAGGCATTCTTGAAATTTCCTCGAGCTCTTCCAATATTGCCTTGTATTTTATTCTTCTAAATGTCGTCAACTATCTACCATAACATCTAAGAAAGGAAACAATTTTTCTAATGGAATATTCCCACTAAATTAGAATTCAACCTTTTTCCCCTCGGGGCCTTGGACTTAGCTTCCATATTTTGGGGTGGATAACTTCCCCCACTCCCCTATTGAACAACGGGTTAGCTTCCATATTTATAGGACCATGCAAATAATTATTTATATTCTTAAATATGTTAATTGCTTGGCTAACAATTCTATCATCTACTCAATTCCCATTATGATGTGTTGAGGTTCATTCTTCATTTATACATTAATTTTTTGAGTGGGTGTACGTTCCCTGTATTTAAGAACATCTTAGTTAGTATGGTCATGTGATACCTTCATTGAATTTTACATTTACCATTGGTAACATTGGTCAAGTGTGATGGGTAATTTTCCTTCTCATCATTCACTTGAGTGGATTCTTCCCTTTGGGTTTAGTTATTAGTTTTGATTCTATATTATAGCAACAAAAAACTTACATTATCCATATTCCAATGCTACAATGATCCACTATCAAATGATTTATTTCCTCTAAGAAATCTTCTAGTTATACTACCCTTTCCCTTTGCATTCATATAGTTCATCTTGCCCGCTTCTAGAGGATTCACTAGAAATAGCCAACTCCTCATTCACTATTGCAACTTATTAAATCAATAATTATTCAATATTCTCCTTTTTTGAATGCAATTGTGTTGGCTCACTAATCATCAATGACTATTTCTCCTTCTAGGTGTGACCTTCCTAGTAAGGCATCACGTGTTCTTAATTTCCATGTGTTTTAATTGCTATGAAATCTACCATAAATACCTTTCCATATATGCGTACTCACGTTGTTAATATTCCAAAGGGTCTATTCTAGTATGATATATCATCCTTAATCAAAACTATGGTGGTCACAATTTTGGTTTCTCTAATTATTTTTGTCTCCATCATAATGATTATTCTATAATCACCATCTAATATTATTAAATTGGGTAGAGTGAGATCTTCTATTTCCATATGGAATTGAAATCATTAATAGTCCAATTGATAATGTTGCAGTGATCCTTGGAATCTATTGAATGAATTCAATATGAAATGTTCATTGATCACCTTGTCGAAGCGATTGATGGATTTTATTGTCAACCAACAACTCTAGTGGCCTCAATTTTGATTTCTCTAACTTTCCCCATGTATCCTTCATAATATTGTTTACTATAGAACCATCATCCAATAACATATTGGTTAGAGAGAGATCTCCTATTTCCATATGTATTTTTGTGCTCCATCCTTGTCTAAGATCATAATGTTTGTAACCTATACTCCTTGTTTCATCGTATCAATAAATTTTTGGTATTGATGTCATTAATAGTCTAATTGATTGTCATGATAGCCCTATGAATATGTAGAATCAATTATTCCCAAGTTTCTCATTGATCACCTTGTTGAAGCCCTAGTTATAGATTTTAGCATCTATCAACTCATTGTTCAATTATGTGTAGGTCAACATGAATTCTAGAGTTTTCTTGTTTGTATCATGCCTTCCATGTTCTATGGAAATCAACACAAATTCTCTCTCTTGTGCTAGTTTGAACATTCTTTGCATTTGGTTCCTCATTTCTCTAGTGTGTGTTGGTTGACATATATTCTTTTGTCTTTGTGTCAACAAACACATTCTACTTAATTGTTTTCTTAATACAATGAATTTACAATTCTCTACTAATGATTCTCCTTTTATTTTGGTGTCACTAGACACATCTTCTTTTTCACCTATGTCAATTGACATAGCCATGAACTTTCTATTCTCGAGATTGTAGGGCCATTTTATGGTAGGCTTTGATGTTGTTTCAATGCTCTTCATGTTGAGATGTTGTATTAGGGGTTATGGTATTTAAGCTCATTAGGAGTTACAAGTGAGATAAAGGTTACATTGGTTTAGAATTGTGCTTTATAGGGATTAGGGGTTAATGTTTATAGGGGTTAGGTATGGTGATAATTAAAGGTTAGGTGTTATGGATGATAAGTGTTATAGTGTTATGGAGTAAAGTGGTTATATGGTTTGAGTATTATAAGGATTAATGTTTGTGAGATATAGGTATTAGGTGCTTAGGGTTAATAAGTTAGGCTTTATATATTTGGAGTTTATAAGTTAGAAATTATAGAGGTTATAAGTGATTAGGGTTAACATAGGTGATAGACTAGTACTAATAATGGATATATGTAATAGTTAATGTACATGTTTGGGGTTATAAGGGTTAAAGATTAGGGTTAAATTTTCAATGGTTTAGGGGTTTGGGATTCTAAAAATTGTAGTGGTTATGAGTCAAATGCATTTGGGGAAATAAATTATAATGATTATAAGGGTTAATGGCCATAGGTTCTTAGGGGTTAGATGGTTACTCAGTAATAGTGGTTGTACATAATAATATTAAAAATTATAGTTACAGGGGTTACGGATTATAAGAGATATGGGTTAAACATTAGGGATGAAAAGGGTTAAGGGTTATAGAGGTTATGGGTTTAGGGTTCCATACATTAGTGTATATAGTTATTAGTTGATAATCCTTATAATTGTTATGGAATGTAAGGGTTAGGGATTATTTTTTATAGAGGTTAAGGATGAAACATGTGAATGAGTTTATGGAGGAAGACCAAGTTGGTCAAGCATCATCTGTATCCAGTGAAGATGCTTCCCGACATGAACTTCACTAGCATAGTTGTCGTTAGTGGAGAAGAGAATAACAACTTGTTTCTTCTTATAACACTATAAATTGTTCCAGATCCAAGAGAAAACAAGTAGCCCAAGGTAGATATTCTCTCATCAAGATCGCTAACCTAGTGGACATTGAAAAATCCAAGTAGGCATATATGAGTACGATCGGGCATGGATGGTACTTGATTCTCCATATTTTCAATGGCCGTTGAGGGGGAACCAAACACTGCAAGACGTGTGGTGATCTTCCATATGTTGGACCCTATCTTCGGTTGAACCAATTTCAGGGTGGGAAATTTATTAAAAAGAAAAGATAACTCTTCCCAGCCCCCCGATGACATCTCCAGATTTCCTAACATTGTCTTCCACCATATCCTGGTTGGGAATATTAACCCAATTATCTTTCGATGTTCATGTCGAGTGCACCCTTGATACAAGGATTCCCCATCTCTTAGGATCGACTAACCCATGTCCAAGTGATGTTCACATGGAACATTTCCTCACTTCACTCTTCAAAGATCTCATTTGAATATTTGCTACTACCACCAAGATCTTCACCAGGGGCACTTGTTGATATCATGAACAAAAACTATATATTATATAATATATTCATATAACATATAACATATTATATAAAATATGACATATAATATAAAAAATATTTATAAAATGAAAATATTTATAAAATGAAAATATTTTATATATTGTAAACATATATATGTTATATGTATGTTACATATATAACATATATATGTTACAAATATATAACATATATATGTTATATATGTAACATATATAAAACACATATATGTTACAAATATATAACATACATATGTAACATATATATGTTATATATGTTACATATATAATATATATATTCTCCATTCGAACAGAACCCGACCCCTAACCCCATTCACATTCACATTCATCCCATTCGAATTCGAACTCGACCCCATTAGAATTCATCCCGACCCCGTTCGACCGACCCCATTCGCATTCGAACTCGACCCCATTCACATTCATATTGACCCCATTCACATTCATCCTGACCCCATTCACATTCATCCCGACCCTTACATCCATTGCCAAAAAAAAACCTCGACCCTACATCCCCTGGCAAACAATCCACAAAGGCAGACATAGACCCCAACTAGCTGCCAAATGACAAAGAGATAGACGCCATAGAGACGCGACCTGTCACAGAGACGCGACCTGTAACAAGAGACGTGGTGACCCCACCAAGGAGACAAAAAGACAAAGAGCGACAAAGAAGCGAACTAGACCAACAATGACTTCCATTCCGATAAATTTTCCTCACTCTGTCCTTTTCAAAATTTTCATTCTGAAAATTCTAGGGCACACATGCATCATCGTTTGAATTATATATTCTATATATTCGATCTAGGGAACCATGTTTGAATTAGATATTCTGTAGATTTGAGTTAGGGCATATTCAAATTTGAACTTTTGTTCCTAGGGTTTTCCTGATCACAATGTTATCAGAGGGATAACATGAAATCTATGCCAACCATCTAAAACACTTCAAGAATCCATCTAAAATACCATAACTGCAAATTGGGCAGTCAAATAGTGTGAAATATCTTACAGTCCAAGTGTTTGTCAAAAGTACACACTTAGGAATTCATATAAAATTTCTACAACAATGAGTAAATTCATAACAACATCTATAAACATTTCAGTGGAAAATTGTTTGACGAAAGGCCAACACAATAAAACCAAGAAAAAGACCAAAAATAATCGAGTGGGATTTTTACAATTTTAAATGCACACAAATCTCTTCATTAATACATTGCTCATTTAGGAAATAAGGATCAGTATCCATATTGGCCATTCCTCATAGCTTTATTCTCATCTAGTATAATCTTTGAACAACCCTACACTCATAATTGAATTTTTTTGACATGGTCTATTCTTTTACCAGAATCCTAATAGTCTCATATTTTTAACAAGCTAGGTGACAACAACAACAAGGAAGATAGATTGCTACATGAACCTATATGTGAAGGATTTCTACATAGCAGTTGTGTTGGGTTGAGATAGTTCAGGTGCTGGTTGGAGTATCTTTTCCATTTCATTATTTGGATAATGACATGGCAATTTTTGAGCTTGCCACATGTCTTTTTGATTTTCCCTTTATTATCCAAACCAACTCCCTTCTTTGTCTCCCTTGTATATGTGGCATATTTTAATTGGTCCCAAAGTTGTTGATGTGGAGGTTCCCTACATCGTGGATATTTGATGGTATACATAGACATCTATATCCCTTTGTCTATATTCTATGAAAAAGAGTCACGGGTCACTTAGGGAATCATAATATGGTAATGCTATGATGTTTCATTTCCAAAACCCTTACAAACTTGAAATATTTATAGAACTCAATGAAACCCATATTTATAGAACTCAATGAAACATATGCACTCTTCCTTTAAAGCATTGATTTTCCTCTTATGTTGTAATAGAGACTCCATGATAAAAATAGACCCCGCATTATGATTTTCTTCCTGAACATGGATTCTACTAATAGATAAGAACATAGAAGCCTGGTTCTCAACAATTAGGTCCTCCTGTTTACGAAGAAATTGAAAGATTTATATTATTTTACAATAGGGGTAGTGTCCAGGTTGGCTGTGGCTCTCCATGCTACCTATAAACTAGAGATATTACAACCAATTTGGGTGAATAAAAGAAAATTCTCCTTCAATATACCCCTCCAAGAACTCCTCAAATGACCAATGAAGAATATCCCTAAACTGCCTATGTCATTCTGACCAATGCCTTGAGAATTGTAAGATTGCATAGAGAGTTGTGAACGAACTTAGGAGTGGTGAAGATACCTTGGGAGATGTGAAAATTACAAATGTCATAATGAATCCCATGCAATGTCCATTCACCATTAATCTGACCAATATGTAATTGTGGCCTTTGAATAATGGCTTGTCCCATTTGTCCTTTTTGGATGGAGTGAGTCAAGGTAATTCAAAAAATTGTCATTTTTTGGATGGAGTGAGTCAAGGTAATGGACAACAACAATAATGGACAACAACAACAACATCACTTATCCCATTGTCAATAACTCACACCCATGCCTTAGCCTTTACAATTTTGTAGCCATCGATGGGTTACAAATCAATAACAACTCTTGTATTTGTTACTTAACAATGTACTTTACTCTCAATTGCTCGCTCCCTTTTGCCATGTATAGGCCACCTTTACCTTTCTACCGTTTCTTCTCCTTGGGTCGAGGAATCACATCCTCCACCTTAGCCACCTCAGTTCCCTCTTCCCTAGTCGTGACCTCCATTTGTATTGTCAGTATCTGATATGGAGGTCCTAAGGTGCTAAGTATGTAATGGTGGGGTTAGTTGTTAAGATGATGGGGAGGTAGGGTTTAAGGGAATGTGTCTCACCTTATTTTTTATACTAAATGCAAAAAAAATTCATCATAACATCTTCATGAATGATGCCCATGCAGCCAAATGCAACCATGCAACCAAATGCAATCAGTGAGCCAATGAAACCATGTTAGCTCCTCAAAAGTACAATGTCCCTTTCCCATGTGCTTAGTTATTGTGAAAAAAAGGGAAACATCAAAGTTTGAATGCTTGTATGTTGGAATATCTATCATTGTTGGCATGAATAGTAAACTGAGTATCTATGAATGAAAGATTCCATCAGGTGGATGCAACAATGAAAATGATATGCTACAACATATGTATATCCACTCTTGAAGAGGGTTTTTGTAAACTCTATCATACCGCATAATTTCCTCTTGCCTTCCAAGAATTTATGTTTTGTTACCATCATATTGTTGTTCATATACATGTAGCTTCAAATTTGTCTTTGATCCCAGAGTAAAAGGTTTAAACTTTAGCACACGAATGATGTAATTTGTAATATTTCCTTCGTCACACGAGTTGTAAGCAAATGTCAAATTTTCAACTTCAAATCTTGCCAAAATCCTTTTGGTTTTTCTTGTATCATAAAGGACACATTCAGACCATTCATCCTCAAAGGCTAACCCTACATTTTCCAACATTTCATCAATCTGATGTCTCCTACGAATGCCAGAAAATACTTCATCTAATATTAATTTGACACCGAAGTTCCTGGCAGCCAGATCTTGGTGTTGTGTTAAAGCATTAGAAAATGGTGAACATTTTCTAAGTTTAGGGTGGCATAATCAAACTTTCCAGGAAAAAAATCCTTCCACAATAGCTCTAATATGTCTCCATGTATGAATTGTTGTCCACGAGAGGATTTGCAACTATTTAGTATATTGTTCCTAGACATCTCCTGAGTATTTATATCCTTGTATGACCGATGCATCTTCTTTGTTTGTTGACCCTCCAAGTCTTGTTTTCCAAACTTTGAAGCAATGATGGGAATATAGGGTATACCTGCTAGAATACATCATGAACAAAATATAATGAATCCTTCTAAACGAATTGAATTGATGCCATATGAGGTTCAAGTGTCCAAGGTATGTTCTTACCAAGGAATTTAAAGGTATAAACTTGATAGTGTGCCTCCTTGTTAAAAACCTTGAATCTTTGAAGATTGAGACACAAGAGTGCAATGTTTCCTTCTCCTTGTTTAACCCTGACTACCATGTCATCACCTACCATTTCTACTTATGCATCCACATTGTAGCTATCCAATATTACAATATTGTTCACTACCATGTTGGAGATGCATATTTACCATTCAATACTTCTCATAGCCCAATTTTGCATGTAGAGGACCATCATTTGAATAGGGAATTAGAAGTTCAAATTTGAGATCCCTCGCTTCTTCATTCTTGTGTGTGATGATAAATGGTTTGATCTAGCCTCACACATCCTTCTTGTGATGGAGTTGATCCAGCCCGAGGATAGAAATTCCTTGATAGACCATACTTACCTTGTTAATGTGATCCTAAAGGATCGGATTACATATACAAGGAGAAACACGATCATTTACACCATCGTGTACCTCACCAGCATGTTGGTAAAATTTACTCCATGGTAGGCAACACACATAGGTTTGATGACCATTGCGCTATAGGCTTGATGACCATTGCATTGCGTTGATCATCATCTAACATAATCAAGAAAAGCTTCTTCAACATCAAGAAAGTGTTCTAGCTCTATGATTTCAACCTGAGGGAGTTAGGAATCTAGAAATAATGGGTTGTCCTCATGAGGATTCGTTTGGATCATATTACCACCATAAAATTCAAAGGGGCATAAAACCATAGTTATTCAATCTCAAGCATGTGCTCAAACTTTGATTTGATTAGATCACCAAAAACATGGCCACCCTATTCCTTATACTTGTCATGCAATTGTTATTCTAGTGCAACAATGGCATCTTCATATGACAAGGGCCCAAATATTTTGGTATAAGTGGGGCTTGTTGCAGGGATGGAGGTGACTAGGGGTTGTTCC
Source organism: Picea mariana (assembly GCA_032191745.1). Classification (NCBI taxonomy): domain Eukaryota; kingdom Viridiplantae; phylum Streptophyta; class Pinopsida; order Pinales; family Pinaceae; genus Picea; species Picea mariana. The sequence goes on from JASDQU010435901.1 coordinate 93,058, forward strand.
CCTAATACATGATGCTCTGACAAATATTTAGATAAGACGATGGGTTGATAATCACTCTGAAGGTATTTCTTTTCTACAACATTGACCAATAATTTATTGCCTTATACCTTCCAACCAACTTATTGAAAAGCATATCCATGGGATTATTTGATAGGCTTGAAAAATGTCATCAAGTTTCTTCCTTCTTTCCATGCAATGTTGAAGAAAAAAATCCTTGTCGTAGAATTCTTCCAGAGCCTACTCACAATCACAAAATCCTGCAAAAGGCTTTGATGAAACTTGAAATTGAAGACACAACCCTTGGACAATCTTTACGAAACCATTAATGTGTTGCAATTCCTCTCAATGTACAAAACGAACAATTTCATCATAATATCCTTATGAATAAAGTTTAGGTCTGCCATAAAATCCCTAGTCGTGACCTTCATTTGTATTGTCAGTATCTGAGATGGAGGTCCTAAGGTTCTAAGTATGTAATGGTGGGGTCATTTGTTAAGATGATGGGGAGGTAGGGTTTAAGGGAATGTGTTTCATCTTATTTTTTATACTAAATGCAAAAAAAATTCATCATAACATCTTCATGAATGATGCCCATGCAACCAAATGCACGTGGAATATGTGTCACTTATCATGCAACATGGATTAGGTAGATACCCTTATCATGGAATATGTGTCACTTATCATGCAATATGGTTTATCACGTGTTTTTGTTGTTATTGGGATTTGGTGGTCTGTGCTTGTCATGGTGTAGCCTAGAATTTGGTGGGTGGTGTGTTCTTGTCATGAGTTTTTTAGATGTATTATCAAATATGATATATGGTTGTGGTTATCTTGGTTGTTGTGGTGCACTATGGAGTTTCCTATATTTGGTCTCTAATATGGTGATTGGTCGTGGTTTTCTTAGAGATCGTGGTGTACTGTAGAATTTAGTGGGCCATGAATTGTGCTCATTGTGGCATGGCCTAAAATTTTGTGGGTGCTCTATGTTTCCCATGGGTTTCATGTTTATGGTCTCGATTATGGGTTTTTGTTGTGGTTGTCTTGGTGATCATGGTGCACTCTGGAATTTGGTTGTTGTTCCATGTTTTTCATTCTTCTCTTGGGTTTGGTCTCGATAATGGTGTTTTGTAGTGGTTGTCGATGTGTGGTAAAACATTTCATGGAGGAGGGTTGTTTTTCCATAGGATTGTGGGTAGTTTCATTGCTACCTCTTGCATACACTGGTAGATTGGTTGGAATTGTTGGTATTTGGCACATAGAAAGG
>JASDQU010435903.1:28111-46231 GCA_032191745.1 Picea mariana
TTCAGGGTCTGAAACATTACATAAATGTTTTTATAGCGAAAATTCTACAATGGATCATTTCAGGCTGACTCCAGAACCCTATCTTGTATAGGTTTTATCTCCTAAAGTATATGGCCTAAGGAGCTAAAATTGTAACCCAACATACCTTGATCCGTCTAATAAATATCCTCCAAGCCATTCGTTCTGAAACATTGTAGAAAAAAAATTGTAGCGAAAATTTCAAGGTGTCTCAGATGTATCAGCGAAACCCCAAGACCTTGAGCTCTAATACCATACGCTAAGAACCAAATATCAATATAGCATAGAAAAACCTCAGAAAAAATACTCAACGCCTTGAAAAAGAGATAATTTGATATAATAAGCCTCTTCGAGGGGGCAACCTCCTTTTACCCCACTTAAATGTTCAAGTACAAGATGATTCCAAATGAAAATGTCTCCTTGGTATATATAAGAGATTAGGAGGTATAGTTACAACTAATGGAATAAAGCTGACATAAATAAAATAACATTACTAATGTAATATGCCCCAATTAAGGGGTAATGATCCAATATTACGGCTTAACAATAATCATCCCACTTAGTTGGTTTGTTCATCACATACATGTTAAACATGTATTCAAGTGTTTGATTTGTCCTTTGAACTTGTCCATTTGTTTGTGGATGACAAGAACTATTAAAATTTAACTTAGTACCAAACCCTTCAAGCAACGCCTTCCAAAAATTGGTTGTAAATTTTGGACCTCTCTTTGATATGATCATGGTAGGATTCCCATGCAATCTAAGAATTTATTTCATGAAAATATCTATATATCTGCATCTTCTCACTCAACACAATTTCTACTTTAGTATTGAAACTATCATTCACAAAACTAAGGAAATATGTTTGTATTAGGAAAATATAAGATCTACAACAAAAACATTTTTTTTTCTTTTCTCTTTTTCTACAATCTCCTCCTCTCTCTAGTCTCTCTTTCTTACTCTATCTAAGAGGAAATCATTACTTTATGGTTTAAATAATTAACAAAATCATTGAATGGAAATAATGCATTCTCACTTGAAGAATCAATGACTCTTCAAGAGGGTTCTAACCTTTTTGTAACGTACCCAACCACCCATAGGATGGGCACACTACTTCAAGCTCATTTATGAACCAATTTCGAATTATGATAAAATTTTAATTAATTAAGAGGCATGAAATATTCACATGCAGAGATCAAGATTCATGCTATAGTATAAAAAATGTTTAAACATTCCATGCATAGAAATAACCAACAATTAGGAACATAAAAAATGCACATCTCAGAGATATTAATCAATACACAATGAAAATAAATGTATAAACATAGAAACACCTGATAGAGAGCACTTATCTCTAATGAAATGAATCACCAACCAGCTGCAGACCAAGGATTTTCCATCCAACCGTAGACATTGTTGTTCCAAGTGTCAACATCAATGTCACCCCCGAGCCAGGGCTATGAATCCACAAGGATGGTTCTAAAGTGTCACTCAACTTCCCAAACCAGTCAACACTCAATCTCTCAAAGGATTCTCAACACACACAACAATCCAAAGTACACCAACTCTCTTCTATGCATCCTGTACAATCTAAGAGAATGGACCCCCTTCTATGCCACACGGTCCCTCACGGTGTCCACCTCCTTCTAGGCTTCCAATGCATCTGGTCAAGAATATTCATGCTAGGACTCTAAAGATTCACATCTATGGGAAAAAATTAACACATGCCAATGCATCTTAGACATGTAGGCATTAATTCATGGCTCGAATACACCAACATTCATTATTGCCAACAAAACCCTGGCTCCTCTCCACAATTCGTTTTTCTTTCCCAAGCCAAGATCAAAATGAATGAGGAATGAAGAGTGGGTGAAAGAACGAATGGAGAGATAAAAAAATGAACAATGAATAATGAGTGAGTGAGTGAACCCCCCCAAACAGACCAAAAACTGGTTTATGTAATTCTTGGAATTAAAGAAACACATGGACTTTCCCAAGAATCTCATGTAAATGATATTCCCCATTAAAAAAAATGGGTAAATAAAACTATAAAATAAACACTTAGCCCCTCAATCCCCTCTCTCGTGGATAAGAAGATTGAAACATGAAGAGATCACTTGGATTTGTGTGTTTCTCTTCCTTTGTGAAACATATTTGAGGGTGAACCCTAACCATTCCAAAGCATAGAGAGGTAGGCATTGTAGCATGGTTAGGTGATGAATTAGTGATGAAAAGACAGTATGGACATGCATTTCTTGGGGCAGATTGACTAACTGTTCCATGAGGATGACAATGGAGTCAAGTTTCCATAGAAGACTTTATTTTGGGGTGACTTCATAATGAAACAAGGTGAGGGGCGACTGATCTTGATTATTTTGAGAATGACATGAAGGAAAAAATATAACCGAGATATAAGCTCAGGTGGCTCCATCGATTTGATATTCAGGATTCACATCAAATCCCCCTCTCTTACGGATAAGAAGATTGCAACATGAAGAGATCACTTGGACTTGTGTATTTCTCTTCCTTTGGGAAGCATGGTTGAGGGTGAACCCTAACCATTCCAAGGCATAGAGAGGTAGGCGTTGTAGCATGGTTAGGTGTTGATTTAGTGATGCAAAGACAGTCTCGACGTGCATTTCTTGGGGCAGATTGACTAATTGTGCCATGAGGAGGACAATGGAGTCAAGTTTCCATAGAAGACTTTGTTTCAAGATGACATCATAATGCAACAAGGTGAGGGGCGAATGATCTGGATTATTTTGAGAACAACATGAAGGAAAAAATATAACTGAGATATAAGCTCAGGCGGCTCCGTCGATTTGATATTGAGGATTCACATCAAAAAATGCACATCTCAGAGATATTAATCAGTACACAACGAAAATAAATGTATAAGTAGAGAAACACCTAATAGAGAGAACTTATCTCTAATGAAATGAATCACCAACCGAATGTAGACCAAGGATTTTCCACCCAACCCTAGACATTGTTATTCCAAGTATCAACATTAATGTCACCCCTGAGCTAGGGCTATGAATCTACAAGGACGGTTCTAGAGTATCACTCAGCTTCCCAAACCAGTCAACACTCAAGCTCTCAGAGGATCCTCAACACACACAACAATCCAAAGTACACTGAATCTCTTCTACCCATCCCGCACAACCCAAGAGAATGGACCCCCTTCTATGCCACACAGTCCCTCACGATGTCCACCTCCTTCCAGAGCTCTAGTGCATCTGTTCAAGAATATTCATTTTAGGACTCTCAAGATTCACACCTATGGGAAAAAATTAACACATGCCAATGCATCGCAGACATGTAGGCATTAGTTCATGGATGGAATACACCAACATTCATTACTACCAACAAAACCCTGGCTCCTCTCCACAATTCATTTTTCTTTCCTAAACCAAGATCAAAATGAATGAGGAATGAAGAGTGGGTGAAAGAACGAATGGAGAGATAACAAAATGAACAATGTGAACAATGAATAATGAGTAAGTGAGTGAACCCCCCCAAACAGACCAAAAATGGGTTTATGTATTTCTTGGAATTAAAGGAACACATGGCCTTTCCCCAAGAATCTCATTTAAATGATATTCTCCATTAAAAAAAATGGGTAAATACAAATATAAAATAAACACTTAGGCCCTCAATCCCCCTCTCTTGCAGATAAGAATATTGCAACATGAAGAGATCACTTGGACTTGTGTGTTTCTCTTCCTTTGGGAAGCATGGTTGAGGGTGAACCCTAACCATTCCAAGGCATAGAGAGGTAGGCATTGTAGCATGGTTAGGTGATGAATTAGAGATGCAAAGACAGTCGTGATGTGCATTTCTTGGCGAAGATTGACTAACTGTGCCATGAGGAGGACAATGGAGTCAAGTTTCCATAGAAGACTTTGTTTCAGGGTGACTTCATAATGCAACAAGGTGAGGGGCGACTGATCCAGATTATTTTGAGAATGACATGAAGGAAAAAATATAACCGAGATATAAGCTTAGGCACCTCCATCGATTTGATATTGAGGATTCACATCAAATCCCCCTCTCTTGCGGATAAGAATATTGCAACATGAAAATATCACTTGGACTTGTGTGTTTCTCTTCCTTTGGGAAGCAGGGTTGTGGGTGAACCCTAACCATTCCAAGGAATATAGAGGTAGGCCTTGTAGCATGGTTAGGTGATGAATTAGTGATGCAAATACATTCTGGACTTGCATTTCTTGGGGCAGATTGACTAACTGTGAAATGAGGAGGACAATGGAGTGAAGTTTCCATAGAAGACTTTGTTTTAGGGTGACTTCATAATGCAACAAGGTGAGGGGCGACTGATCCAGATTATTTTTAGAACGACATGAAGGAAATAATATAATCAAGATATAAGCTTAGGCAGCTCCGCCGATTTGATATTGAGTATTCACATCAAAAGATGGACATCTCAGAGATATTAATCAATACACAACGAAAATAAATGTATAAGCAAATAAACACCTAATAGAGAGAACTTATCTCTAATGAAATGAATCACCAACCGACTGTAGACCAAAGATTTTCCACCCAACCCTAGACCATGTTGTTCCAATTATCAACATCAATGTCACCTCCAAGCTAGGACTATGAATCCACAAGGATGGTTCTAGTGTGTCACTCAGCTTCCCAAACCAGTCATCACTCAATCTCTCACAGGATTCTCAACACACACAACAATCCAAAGTACACTAGCTCTCTTCTACCCATCCTGCACAACCCAAGAGAATGGACCCCCTTCTATGCCACACAGTCCCTCACGATGTCAACCTCCTTCCAGGGCTCCAGTGCATCTGGCATGCTAGGACTCTCAAGATTCACACCTATGGGAAAAACTTAAAACATGCCATTACATCTTGGACATGTAGGCATTAATTCATGGCTAGAATACACCAACATTCATTATTGCCAAAAAAACCCTGGCTCCTCTCCACAATTTGTTTTTCTTTCCCAAGCCAAGATCAAAATGAATGAGGAATGAAGAGTGGGTTAAAGAATGAATGGAGAGATAAAAAAATGAACAATGTGAATAATGAATAATGAGTGAGTGAGTGAACCCCCCCAAATAGACCAAAAATGAGTTTATGTATTTCTTGGAATTAAATAAATGCATGGCCTTTCCCCAAGAAGCTCATGTAAATGATATTCTCCATTAAAAAAAAATGGGTAAATACAAATATAAAAATAAACACTTAGCCCCTCAATCCCCCTCTCTTGCGGACAAGAAGATTGCAACATGAAGAGATCAATTGGAGCTGTGTGTTTCTCTTCCTTTGGGAAGCTTGGTTGAGGGTGAACCCCAACCATTCCAAGGCATAGAGAGGTAGGCGTTGTAGCATGGTTAGGTGATGAATTATTTATGCAAAGACAGTCTGGACGTGCATTTCTTGGGGCAGATTGACTAACTGTGCCATGAAGAGGACAATGGAGTCAAGTTTCCATGTAAAACTTTCTTTCAGGGTGAATTGATAATGCAACAAGGTGAGGGGTGATTGATGTTGATTATTTTGAGAACAACACGAAGGAAGAAATATAACCAAGATATAAGATCAAGCGGCTCTGTCAATTTGATATTGAGGATTCACATCAAATACCCCTCTCTTGTGGATAAGAAGATTGCAACATGAAGAGATCCTTGGACTTGTGTGTTTCTCTTCCTTTCAGAAGCATGGTTGAGGGTGAACCCTAACCATTCCAAATCATAGAGAGTTAGGCATTGTAGCATGGTTAGGTGATGACTTAGTGATGCAAAGACAGTCTGGACGTGCAGTTCTTGGGGTAGATTGACTAACTGTTCCATGAGGAGGAAAATGGAGTCAAGTTTCCATAGAAGACTTAGTTTCGGGGTGACTTCATAATGAAACAAGGTGAGGGGCGACTAATCCATATTATTTTGAGAACAACAAGAAGGAAAAAATATAACCGAGATATAATCTGAGACGGCTCCACTGATTTGATATTGAGTATTCACATCAAAAAATGCACATCTCATAGATACTAATCAATACACAATGAAAATAAATGTATAAGCAAAGAAACACCTGATAGAGAGAACTTACCTCTAATGAAATGAATCACCAACCAATTGCAGACCAAGGATTTTCCACCCAACTATAGACACTGTTGTTCCAAGTATCAACATTAGTGTCACCCCCGAGCCAGGGCTATGAATCCACAAGGATGGTTCTAGGGTATCACTCATCTTCCCAAACCAATCAACACTCAAGATGTCATAGGATTCTCAACACACACAACAATCCAAAGTACACCAACTCTCTTCTACCCATCCTGCACAACCCAAGAGAATGGACCCCCTTCTATGCCACACTGTCCCTCATGATGTCCACCTCCTTCCAGGGATCTAGTGCATCTGGTCAAGAATATCCATGTTAGGATTCTCAATATTCACACCTATGAGAAAAACTTAACACATGCTGATGCATCTCAGACATGTAGGCATTAATTCATGGTTGCAATACACCAACATTCATTACTTCCAACAAAACCCTGGCTCCTCTCCACAATTCGTTTTTATTTCCCAAGCCAAGATCAAAATGAATGAGGAATGAAGAGTGGGTGAAAGAATGAAAGGAAAGAGAAAAAAATGAACAATGTGAACAATGAATAATGAGTGANCCCTAAGAAGATCATGTAAATGATATTCTCCATTAAAAAAATTGGGTAAATAAAAATATAAAATAAACACTTAGCCCCTTGTTGGCCCTTGACCAAGTTTCGAGGAAACATTGGTCATGTTTTACCATTTTTGGGACTTTGACAGGCTGGTCGAAGACAGAGCACCCAGGCGAAGCGGTTATCACGGGATCTCGCCCATTTTTACATCCTTTTTGGGATTTTAGGGTTTATATAACGGGTATGGGATGTCAACCCATGGGTTTACCCATGTTCAGTCCTTTTTGTAATGTATAAATAAGTAGCTAAGCAATGTAATAAGTAGTACTTATAATTGCCTTAGTGCATGACTAGTTGCATTTGTGTAAGAAGATGCGTTAAGACTTGCAGAGCTAAGTGCAAGTGATTGTAAGTGGCTTTGTCCAGACATACTGTGTAAGGCTTTGTGCTATTTAGGAGTTGGCTTTGTGCCTTGACCTAATTCGGGGAAGGAGGATCTGGCAAGGTGCGCACATATCTCATGTCCTTTGCGGAGTAGGTTCTGTGGCTTTGTGCACATGAGAAGACGAATATAAGGAGATCAGAGACTAATAAATAAGAAGAAAAATTTGGTGGACGTAGCCCCACATTGGGGTAAACCACGTAAATCCTGTGTTGATATGCTTTGTGAAACGCTGATTATGTTGTTTATGTATTTATTTTCTTAGTGCACTAATCTTGATGTATGATAGATAGATATATGATTGCTTAGTGCTTCATGACTGATGAATGTTATATCTGAGCTTATTATATGAGTTAAGAGGTTTTATGGATTAGATCTTGATTGTAACTGCGCTAATCTATAATAAGGGTTTAACCTGTGTTGTGAATAAGTTTTAAGAACTAATGCATATTGTTGGCTAATTTCTTTGTTAAGTGTTGTGATCACATATCTGTGTCCCAACTAGGTTGTAGACACTTGAGTCCTATAGCCCCCCCTGCCTCTACCTCGGGTGAGAATTCATCTGCTTCGTAGGTGTTGTCGAAAGGGCCTATAGTTAGGGTTTTGTTGGTGTGTTGTTGAAGCATTGAACCCTGGGTCTGCCCCTGTGCCAACAAATGGTTCCATTTCTGGGACCTGAAACTGTGATTGTTGGGAACTGAAGAAAATAAATCTTTGTGCGTAGATATGTTGTTGTAGTGCACAATGTTCTACTTGACTTATGAAGCTCTGTGCTAAGAAAAATAAGTCCAATCTAAAGGAAAGGGGTAATATCTTAAAGCTTTGTGCTCTGGTAAAGGTAAGATAAGTGGAATTTTTTTCTTTGAAAGTATGAATCTAGGTATGTTTGATAGATTTTTTCCTAGTCTAAAAACTAGGGCACAGCTAGAAGAAAGAGTTGATCTGAATAAATTTAGAGATAGTGAAAGATATGTTATTCCTATGCATAGAAATAATTTTTGGACTAATAAGTGGATGAAGGAACCTAGAAATAATTTTTGCAGATTGCAGGTCCATCACTATGATCCCAATATGTAGTACAGAAAGGGTTGGGGATCGTTTAAAAGAAAGAGAGGATTGACACTGTGTTATAACTGCAGAAGATCGGGACATCTTGCTAAGGAATTCCCTAGTACAGGTCCTATTTGTCCTTGTTGTAAAACTATTGGTCATGAGGTTGAGGATTTCCCCAAAATGTTTGATAAAGTTGAAAAGATGAACATGAGATAAGAAAACTATGAAGAAGGTCAAGAAACTAAGGATATGTCAAAAAACTAGAAAGAATCAGAAACTCTGTTATTATAGATGAAAGAAACACTGAATGGCCACGGGGACATCAGTTTACTAGAGATCTTAAAAGAAAATACATGCATAGAAACAAGAATAGGAGACTTTGACATAAACTGTGTATTGGATGAATAAACACATGTGAATATTATACCAGAAAGCACTTGGGAAATTTTGGGAAGGCCTGCTATGATTCCTTCATTGGGAGGGATATGATTGTTTAAAGGAAAGATGATAACCCTATGTGGAAGAGTTACTAATGTAGATATGACTGCTCATGGAACATCGACCAAAGAATAATTTGAGGTCATTAAGTTTTTTGAGAACAATGCCCCTTTTGCACTTTTTCTAGGAAAGACCTGGATTAAGAAAGATCAGATCGAAAGGAAAGCAGAGGAAGAAGCTACAGAATATAAAAAGAAATAATTAAGGGACTTCATGACTAGAAAAATAAAGCGACTAATAGAAGAACAAGAGAATAATTTGAAGCAACAGAGGGCCATAGAATTAGCTGTCGAAGTGGAAAGAAAACAAGAAGGCTTAAAGAACCTGTCCATACAGGAGAGAAGAGAATCCACCCCAAAAATAGTAACAAAAGAGGTATTACACTCGAACCCTTTGAAAGAACCTCAATAGTGAAAAGTTACTACATTAAGAGAAGATAAGAATCAGAATGGAAAGAGGAACCCAGAGACTCAGATCATAGGAAAGAAGGCAAGAAAGCTCAGTAAGAAGAAAACAAAGTTAGAAAAGCTTCAGGAAGTTCTAGAGAAGATTTCGCAGAAGGCAGTCTTGCAAGACTTGAAACTCACTGGAATAGAAGAACAACATAGAATGACACTTTGCTAGAGTGAATCTATATGACCGTTGGAGGTGCCCCAAATGTTAGAATGACACTCCAAAAAGGTTAGAAATGCAGTCATTACTGGAAATATCACCATTGGACCATTGAGACCATGCCATAATGGATGGATTCGTATTGATTGAGGCATCCCTGCCCGTTGGAGGAATCTGTTACGACGTTGCTTATTTAACATGTCGAAAATTGCGTTGGGACTACTTTTTGCAAAATGAGATATCCACGCTAAAAGAGAACTGATTGCATACTGCACTGTGTTGTCTAGAACTCACCATATGTCTGATTTCCTTGTCTATTTGTTCGCTTACCTGAGTTATTTGATCATGAGTGTGCATGTTGGGAAAACGTAGCACTGTAGAGAAGTCTGTGGAGGAGATTTTGATAGAACTTATGGCTGAAAAAGTCATGTCCGCAGGAATACAGGCATTGTCGACTGGAGGATTGCAAGCATCCCACTCGACTACCCGTCGGTCTAGCCGACCGACTGCTGAGAAAAGAAGAAATCACTGCAACGATTTTGTGAACACGAAGCATATCCCGTTGGTCTTGCCAGAGTACATCCAACCTCTAGCTAGTGTAGTGAACTGTGACAGCGTCCCGTGCGACTTCGAGTACATGCTGATCACTACTTACCTTTTGAATGGGATACGCATTGTCGACCCTCAGTTGGGACTAATCCCAGCTCTCAAGATCAGTGACTTCAACCTTGGAGACCGAAAAAACTATGTGATGCTCGCACTGCATAGGTACCTGATGAAGATGACTAGAAAGAAGCCTAAGATAGTTCCCCAGTTGTGGATTAAGGAGATCACGAGATCAATAATCCTGAACGTCATGAAGATCCCCCACTTCGGTTGACATTAGGAGGTTAACACATGCTTTAAAATCCTCCTATCGTGATATCATGGAGGTTATGTATGGCTCGATAGGCGCATGACTGTGGATCCGACGTTGATCCACTTGATCATTGGATTGAGCATGCAAGGACTAGACCCTCACCAGTTCTATCCAGGGAAGGCTACAAATCGCTCCCTGGCACAGCGGATCAAGGAGGCCTATGTTGATGTGGAGAAGGGGAAGTGAGGATACATGGTAGCCTCCATCTAGGATGGAATAGTGATCCTTTCTTGTCAGGTGATAGCTGGAAATATCGTTCGAAAGAATTGGCCAACACAAGTCACAGGGTTCGTAGTCGACCTCGCAGGGAAGTGTGTCGAAGGAATGAAGATGAACTAGGGGAGTTACCTCATCAATGAGTTGGAGAAGGACTATCGCAAAGCACATGACTAAGGATACAAATTTCACTTCAGTTGGTTGTTGATTTTAATTGCATTTGTTGCTTGGAAGATGTCGGAAGGAGAAACATTCCTAGAATTCGAGCCATCAGAACCATTGGCCGTGAGGTTCACGACCTTGTGGTATACGAATGAAATGGTGAAGCAGCGGCAGCCGAATGTTGTCTTCCAAACTTACTACATATAGCTGACGCATGCTATAGAAGCATTTCCAAAGATGACCCCAAATACCTTGCATCAATATAGGCCGATAGCAAAGTTCCGCACAGACCGACACTTTATCTACATCACTGCATGCAAGGATGAAAGTAAGGAGGAGCTTCAGTCCTACTACAAATTGATCAATGAATACATGGAGGAGATAACCAAGGAATGGCCAGCCGAATTCCTTGTACCGGTCGAAGTTGCATAACTATCCGACCTTGACATCATTGGAATTCCTTTGGTCACCCAAACTGAGTATGATGGACAGAGCAGCGCAAAGAAAAAGAAGAAAAAGGAGGAAGTGCAGGACATAGATAGTGAGGAGAAGGACAACACATCAAAGGAAAATGCACCTGACTCACCTGCAGGAGGAGGAGGAGACGAAGTAAACCAATAGGAGGAGGGGGAAGAAGCAAGGAAGAAAAGGGAAAAGTGACATCGCCAAAGGATCCCCTCACCACAACAGAAGAATCACAGAAGAGAAAGGTTTCCTCGGAGAAACCTTTGGCAAGAAAGAAGGCACGTGCCAATAAGCCTCAGTCAAAGAATGTGCTCACAGTGGATGATATTGATATCATCATCACATCCATAGAAGATGCTTCAGAAGACATCTTGTAGAAACATGGAGCAAAGTAGGAGTTGATGTATGACAGAATAAAGAAGGAGATTATAGACATCTAGCAAGCTATCCATTTGAGCCACGTAGTTCCAGTTGCACCTTCTTCAACGAAAAATGTATAATTGGGGGATGAGCCCACCAAATTACGCAGATTAATAGATGCAATTGAGGCTTGACTTCGTCAAGTCCAAGAAGAAAAGGAGAAGGTCACTGAAGCCATGAAGTAAGAAAAGGATGAGGCCTTAGAGCAACTCCGAACTACACAGAAAGAGAAAGATGAACTTAGGGCGATGTTCGAAGAGGACAAAGAGAAAATCCAGAAAGAGAAAGACCAGCTGCTCATGGAGTAGATTGGGGTTAAAGAGGCAGTGACTAGAGAACTCTAGTCTATGTCGGGCTTGGCACAGGAGGAACCATAGTCAACTTTAATGCAAGTGGGGAAGCTCGTCGAAGCCATTAAACAACTTAAAGCAAGGATCATGGAGCTAAAACTCCAAGCAGTACCTAGCACTCTGCAAGAAGTGCAGGATCAGAGGGAAGAAACTGCCAGTAGTGAAGTAGAAAGAATTAGGGCATTGGCTTCAGAGTGTAAGAAATTAAGTGATCGAAGTGCGTAGACCTATGAGTGCCTTGTAGAAGATCCACAGCTAAGGAAATTGGAAGCACAACTCCAGGAGGTGAAGTAACAGGCATCCACAGTGAAAGTAAAGATGGAGCTTCTTACTACAGTTGAGAAGATGAAGTCGTCACAGGAGCAACGCGTAGTTCAACAACATGTCACTTCCATCTAGAGAAAAGTTATGGAGGTGACACAGTGACTCTAGCCGGTGCAGGATGAAGCCTACACACTTTTTGAAGAGATCGAGGGACAAGGCTCATACATGGAACAAGTAGTTACGACAGTGGAACAATGCCTGGAAGGGCCTGTCACCAAGCAAGTAATTTAGGAGTTCCCTGAGCATGAGGCTTTGGCGAAGTAGCAAGTCGAGGCAACTCGAGCTAAGATAAAGGCCTTTGAAGTGATATTTCTCAGATCAGAGTGACTCGGGACGAGTCATAGGTGAGTGTTGGGGGCCTGTTGGCACTTGACCAAGTTTCAAGGAAACGTTGGTCGTGTTTGACCATTTTTGGGACTTTGACAGGCTGGTTGAAGATAGAGTGCCCAGGAGAAGCGGAGATCGTGAGATCTCACCCATTTTTAAGGGATTTTTGGGATTTTAGGCTTTATGTAATGGGTATGGGATGTTGGCCCATGGGTTTACCCATGTTTAGGCCTTTTTGTAATGTATAAATAAGTATCTAAGTGATATAAGAAGTATTACTTGTAACTGGCTTCGTGCATGACTAGTTGGCTTTGTGCAAGAAGATGTGTTAAGACTTGCAGAGCTAAGTGAAAGTGATTGTAGGAGGATTTGTGCAGACAGACTGTGTAAGGCTTTGTGCTATTTAGGAGTTGGCTTTGTGCCTTGACCTAATTCTGGGAAGGAGGATCTGGTGAGGTGCGCGCAGATATCTTGTCCTTTGCGGAGTAGGTTCTATGTCTTTGTGCATAGGATAAGACGAGTGTAAGGAGATCAAAGACTAATAAAGAAGAAGAATAAGTTGGTGGACGTAGCCCCACACTGGGGTGAATCGTGTAAATCCTGTGTTGATATGATTTGTGCAATGTTGATTATGTTGTTTATGTATTTATATGCTTAGTGCAATAATATTGATGTATGATAGATAGATCTATGATTGATTAGTGCTTCATGACTGATGAATGTTAGATCTGAGCTTAAGTTATGAGTTGAGAGGTTTTATGGATTAGATCTTGATTGTTATTTCTCTTATCTATAATAAGGGTTTAACCTGCACTGTGAATAAGGCTTAAGAAATAATGATTATTGCTGGCTAAGTGATTTGTTAAGTGTTGTGATCACAGATCTGTGTCCCAGCTAGGTTGTAGACATCTGAGTCCTACAACCCCCCTACCTCTACCTCGGGTGAGACTTCATCTACTTTGCAGGTGTTTTCAAAAGGGCCAATAGTTAGGGTTTTATTGGTGTGGTACCGAAGCATTGAACCCTGGGTCTGCCCCTCTGCTAACACCCCTCAATATCCCTCTCTTGCGGATAAGAATATTTCAACATGAAGAGATCACTTGGACTTGTGTGTTTCTCTTCCTTTGGGAAGCATGGTTGAGGGTGAACCCTAACCATTCCAAGGCATAGAGAGGTAGGCATTGTAGCAAGGTTAGGTGATGAATTAGTGATGCAAAGACAGTCTGGACATGCAGTTCTTGGGGCATATTGACTAACTGTGCCATTAGGAGGACAATGGAGTCAAGTTTCCATAGAAGACTTTGTTTCGGGGTGACTTCATAATGCAACAAGGTGAGGGGCGACTGATCCAGATTATTTTGAGAATGACATGAAGGAAAAAATATAACCAAGATATAATATCAGGCATCTCCATCGATTTGATAGAGACTGATTCTTCCTCTTAGCTACCTCATTCTACTATGGACTGTATGGAACCCTTTGCTACAACTGAATATCTTCTTCACCACAAATATGTTTTAAATCATTTTTTGTGTACTCTCCCCCCTTTATCTATGCATAGTATCTTGATCATCTTCGTGGACTACTTCTCTTCATGTTCTTCGAAATACTTGAGGTGCTCAAACACTTCATATTTTTTTCTAAGAAAATACACCCAAGTGTGCCTTGAGTAATCATTAGTAAAAGTAAACGCATGTTTTTCCTTGCTTATGGAAGGATGAGGGAAAGGCCCCATGAGGTAACTCTGAACAAGCTCTAAGGGAGAGGAGGCCCTCCATGCCTTCCCTTTCTCAAATTTCTCTTGTAGATGCTTTCCAAGAACACATCCTTGAAAAGATCCTTTTGAAAATTGTATATCTGACATACCTTTCATCATCCCTAGTTTATTGAGTTTCCGCATGTACCTAAAATTTAAGTGAAAAAATCGTTCATGCCAAATTATACTATCATCTTTGCATTATTAAGAATGTAGTCTCTAAGATTGTTCCATTGGAGTGTTTGCACCATGAGGTCAATGGTTTTCTTCATGCAAGATGATTCAGGATGATAACCATGATTGTAATAAATGCTCTTTGATTTCCTTTTTTTTCCCTTCTTTCTTTTGAGTTTGAATATTCATTAGAGGGTTTGAAGTTTCATCTCTTTCTTGGATTGAGATCCTTCTTTCCCTTTGATTTCTTTTTGTATTTCGAGTTAGTCTTGCAACTTTCATGCACAATAAGTGCATTCTCTTTGGAATTTTTGAGTGTTCCCATTTTTGTGAGTTTTTCTTTCTTATGTATTAGGGACTCAATGAATGCATTCAATGTAGGAATTTCCATGTTTCACCCGATGTAATACTTACTCTGTGTAAAGTGGAGTTTCACCTGATTCTACATTACTACAAATCATAGTTTCCTCGATCTTCACATGTACATCCAATATTCCATGTTTCTTTCTTAAAAAAGGTAATCGATGAAAATATCCTAGTTCAAACTATTTTACTAGAGATTAATGTAGAAGGGAAAATCATACAATAACTATAAACAATCCTTGAAATGAGGATCAAGCAACTATAGAATCTAAAAATTATTGAGTATCTCGTCAAGTGGAAGAAAATAATAGTAGAAGAGGTGACATGGGAAGATGATTTGTTAATGAAGAAACATCCACAATTAATCAAGTGTTGAGGGAAAAACTTGTTTGAATGGGAGGGGCATTTTAAGTCCTAGATAAACGCCTAGATATTGAGTCATTATATTTATATTGTTATATTAGTGTTGTCGGCTAGACCCTTTAATTGTAATTACACCCTTTGTCTCATATATATTCCAAGGATACCTACTTTAAAAATCATCTCATATTGTACATTTCATCTATTGTAAAAGGAGGTTTTCCCCTTTAAGAGGCTCCACATTCATTATTCTCTCATTGTAAGGTGTGGAGTCACTTGTGTTTCTCCTTTTATGTTATTTGGGTGTTTGGTGGATAAACAAGAATGATCTTGTTCACTATATTATCTTATCTCATTGTATTATTACATCTTCTACCATAAATAACCTCAAATGGACTCATTTTTAATTATTCCTTTTATCCATTGTTATAAGAAAACTTTTCAAGATGTAAATAATCATCCCACTTAGTTGGTTTGTTCTTCACATACATGTTAAACATGTCTTCAAGTGTTTTATTTGTCCTTTGAACTTTTCCATTTGTTTTTGGATGATAAGAACTATTAAAATTTAACTTAGTACCAAACCCTTCAAGCAACCCCTTCCAAAAATTGGTAGTAAATTTTGGACCTCTATTTGATATGATCATGGTAGGAATCCCATGCAATATAAGAATTTATTTCATGAAAATATCTATATATCTGCATCTTCTCACTCAACACAGTTTCTAAATATCACAAATAAGGGATAAAATTCCAACTCATTCTTACTACAACCATCCCACTCACTTGCTTTCAGTCTACTGGTGCACTTAATTACCAACCTAGGGCTTGTAAGATTGTGAGGTTTCATGCAAAATATATGCAAGCATCATGGATTAATGAGCTAGTTGGACATTTCTTATCATGTTGTAAACAACTGTATAGAAACCTAATTATATTTAACTGAAAAGAAGGAAACTGTAGAAACGAAAACACAATTGATGGTTTATATTCATAGGTTCTATAGCATGAGACCTGCAACAACGTATCATTAACTAATAAACAATGAAATCAATGTTTTTTGAAACACACACTCTTTAAATTATAAAGAGAAATGAAGAGATCAATTTAACTTGACAAACATTTAACCAACCAGATGCAAAATATAAATATACAATATAAAAATATAAACAAAAAGAAGAAGTAGCACCAAGTTATTCCGGAGTGGGATGTTTCTCTATGGAGTGAGGCACTGGAGAATATTTATAGTTCTAATTCTACTTTAGTATTGAAATTATCATGCACAAAACTAAGGAAATATGTTTGTATTAGGAAAATATAAGATCTACAAAAAAAACGTTTTTTTTTTTCTTTTCTTTGTTTCTAAAATATCCTCCTCTCTTCAGTCTCTCTTTCTTACTCTATCTAAGAAGAAATCATTACTCCATGGTTTAACTAATTAACAAAATCATTGAATGGAAATACTGTTCTTCTCACTTGAAGAATCAATGATTCTTCAAGAGGCTTATAACATTAGTGTAACGTACCCAACCACCCACAGTGTTAAGCCCTAATATTGGCTCATTACCCCTTAATTGGGGCATATTATATTAGTAGTGTTATTTTATTTATGTCGGCTTTAGGCAATTAGTTGTAATTATACCTCGTAGTCTCCTATATATACCAAGGAGACATTTTCATTTTGAATCATCTTGTACTTGAACATTTAAGTTGGGTAAAAGGAGGTTGCCCCCTCGAAGAGGCTTATTATCTGAAATTATCTCTTTTTCAAGGTGTTTATTACTTGTCCTAAGGTTTTTCTATGCTATATTGATGTTTGGTTCTTAACATATGGTATCAGAGCACAAGGTCTTGGGGTTTCGCTGCTACATCTGAGACATCGTGGAATTTTTGCTATAACTTTTTTTCTACAATGTTTCAGAAGGAACGACTTGGAGGACATTGAGTAGACAGATCAAGGTACGTTGGTTTCAAAATTAAGCTCCTGAGGCCTTATACTTTCAGAGATACAACCTGTACAATATAGGGTTTTGGAATCATTCTGAAATGAGTCATTGTAGAATTTTCACTATAAAAAAATTTCTGTAACGTTTAAGACCCTGAAAGCTAGAGGCCATTTACATAAATTAGTAAGGTATCTGTGGTAAAAAGTTCAGCTTCTGGGTCATCTAAAATTTGTAGATACACCTTGTGTAAGATAGGGTATCTGACTAGTCTCAAGAAGGTGTTCTAGGGCATGCTATACAAGTGAGATCTCCTGGAAAGGCCAAAAATCGGCAAGTTGTGAGGAAGTTACCATAAATTCCACTTGGCACATCCAATTTTGATCAAACTTGTGGCATTACAGAGAAGAAATATCAGAGAACTACCTAAAAGAAAGTTTCATACCTAGAAGGGCCGAAACTTGGGAGATAGAACATAATAAATATTGTCTAGCAGAACTGCCTCAAAATCAAGATTCAAAATTGATACTTGGCCAACATGCCACCAAAAAAGGGACCTTCTACACCAAATAAGCCTCCAGAAAATCCTAATTTGACTCTTGATGAAGGTGAAGAAATGCGTAGGGACATAAATGAACTACAAAAGAAGATGGATTCAATGGAAGCTAAGATGGATACTAAGATGGATTCAATGGAAGCTAAGTTGATGGATTCAATAGAAGCTAAGTTGGATACTAATATGGATGGCTTAAAAGGGGAGTTCATGGAAGTATTGAAAAATTTCGTAACAGAGAAGACACCCGAAAGTGAAAATGCATCCCATGAAATTCATGATGAGGACACAAGGAAGGTGAATCAAGAATGAAGAAACTCCAATTTTGGTTTGAAGACCAACCATGTTCCTAAGATTGATATGAGGAAGTTTGATGGCAAGGACCCAATCACATGGATACTTCAGATGGAGAAATTCTTTGATCTCCATAATGTGCCACATACACAAAAGGTACGAATTGCTTCTTTATATTTAGAACCTAATCAATTTGTTTGGTATC
>JASDQU010435903.1:64784-80655 GCA_032191745.1 Picea mariana
TCCACTTTGGCATAATTTTGGGGTTTCCAGTTGGTACAGACTTGGAGATCGTATATTTTTTGGATGTTTCCACATACAACAATGACTTGAGGTGGGGGAGGATGTAATTCCTTGGGAGATTAGCTCGGGTGCGCACAATTCCACAACATACCAAATCAAGAAGGCAAGACGATCGATACGAATGAAGAAACAAACGTCTTCATATAGAGGGGAGTTGGGGTTCCTTGGGAATGTGACATGCCAAGGGATGACTCCATGCAAGGTGCGTTGTGATGCAAGTTATACGATGAACAATTTAACGAAGAGTTGAGGGAAAAACTTGGGCTCTCCATCAACGAAGAAAAAAATGGCTAAGGCATGGGGGGCGCACTTAGGCAAGTTGACTTGACTCACCTAATGGGTGGGCGTACCCAAGACAATGTGTTAGTTACTTGGATGGGGCATGTCAGCATGAGGATCCCACCACGTATGGGCATGTCGGTCCCAAGGAGCACAACGATTGAGACCACATGGGTTTGTTGGGTGATCGAGTCATTAAAGGGGCATGATGATTCGTTGGAAATGGGTTTACAAAGGGGCGTGACACCCCCAAAGGACGCCCCTTCGTGAACCAAATAAAATATTCCAACACCATAATCAAACATAATGCATGCAACATCTTGCGTCCATGGTTATTCCCTTTACATACAACAAAATAAATGTATGACTCTAGAATAGAGGAGAGTCAAGGTGACATCCAACTTCTAATTGTTAAGCAAAATGATCATTTAGAGAAAACATGGATAAGCATTAATGCATAATGTTATGAATTCTATCAAAGGTTATCCTTTTGACAAGTGAATAATGTTATGAACGTTATCAATGAAGATCTTTTAGAGCCATAGTTATGGACTAAAAATTGGATTTGAATGTAATGTTGTCATGGAATTGACAATTTTTTTTTTAACTACCTACAATGTCGTCGCTATTGCGACGTCTTGGAGTGTCTCTCCCATAGAAAACACTTCGGAGTTGATCCTCTTGTCGTCAGTGTTGCCACCATTGCCTATGTCGGTCTTACGATGCCTGGAGACATTGCTCCCAATGTAAACATGTCGGAGATGATCCTCTTACCGTCGGTGGAGAGACGTTCCCCTATGTCGGTCTTATGACGCCTGGAGACGTCGCTCCCATAGAAAACATGTCGGAGATGATCCTCTTACCATCATTGGAGAGACGTTACCCTACGTCAGTTTTACGACGTCCGGGAACATCGCTCTCATAGCACACACGTAGTGGAGACCGACGAAATGGGACGTCGAAATTTCGATGTCTATGATGTCACTGTAGCGACGACTATATGGGGTTTGGACAATCAAATCTGAGATGATACGTGTCTGCATGAAACGTCGCAATAAAGACGATAGCTATGGCATCCAAAAAGCGACGTCATGTGAAACGACGTTTGAGGGGGTCCGTTGTTTGTCGTTCTCCCGAAAGGATGGTGGGTTGCTTCCTTAAGAGTCTTCATAGAAACTCTTGTTCTGTACCTACTATGTGTCTTTGATCTTGGTTACTATAATTGGTTCTTTCGTAAGTACCTTCTTATGAGTCGTTCTATTCACACAGAGAAATTGGACAGTGTTCACAAGGTAGCAGTCAACCCAGAAGGGTAAGAGACAAAACCAATGCTAGAAGAAAATGCGAAGGTCGTGGAAAGTGCTACAATCGTGTCTTGTGCAACAAACACTATGTAGAAGGTATGCAGGAGGTTTTGGAAGATTTGAATCAATCATGAACATGCAAAAAAGTAAAAGCGGTGCCTAGGGATGAGCCCTCCTTTGTTGGCCAAAAAACACCATGTAAAAGATGCTTTCTATTAAAAAACGTGAATGTACAATTCTGGTCTCCTACCCATACAAATTTCCTCTCTTTCTCTTGCTTGCCTGACTTGCACTCTTCCCCAAACTCATTATACTCAACCCCCATGCTCTGAATAACTATGAGAAGTGACTCTCACACCAACCCTCTTATATGAATTCAATGATTGTGCTCTAGAACACTCAACAACTAATATAAAGTTCATGGTAAAGATAATTTAGAAAGAAATGGTTTGAGTTTAATAAACATGGGTAAACAAAAATGTTACAAAACTAGGTCAAATAATAACTCAATTTTTTTTATTGGTAAAATAAAACATGTTTAAGTGTTTGTATCATACATAAAAGTGTCATAAAAAAAACTTTGCATAAGTAGCTCTTATATACATTGAAATGTGTGCAAGGTAAGGCACGTGGATTTCTAATAGTTCACCTAGGCTAAAGGGAAGGACTAATAACAAAGGCTCTAATTAATGCTGAGTTTGAGATATTAGAATCATGATGGATAAGATAAAGATTCTTCCCCATAAAAGTTCTTCCCATTGCAACAAAAACTTATATGGCATAATTTATAATGATTGCAACAAAAACTTATAAGGTATAATCTATAATGATTACTATATCAAAGTAATACTCCCTCCGCTTACGACTTCGGATCCCTCGCTTTGAAAGATTTCTAATATTAATTTATTAGAAATCCTTAAATATGAATTTATTTATTTTTTTGTCGATCAGTACAACGAGTTGTCTGTCTATCATAGGCACGAACGAGTCTCTGGAGAAATTATTCTTAGAAGTGAATATGGCGAATAACACGCAAGCACCCACCTCAGGAATGGCGAAAGAGGGGGAGTATGAATATGAAGAGATTGTGCGCTATCTTCCTCCCAGATTCAGAGAGATCGGTACAAACTCAGAAGCCATAGAACGTTTCAATCTAATGAACTCCGATATGCTAAGCGACCGAATTCTTATGTCATCATGTTAGTGTATTTAAGTTGTAATTTTTCGTGGGCGAGGATTAGATTTGTTTATAGTTGATGCAATTAAATAATGGAAATGAAAAGGAAATGGATTTTTCTAATTTATAGATAATTTAATTAAAGAATGGAAAAAAGGGAAAGGTTTTTTTTCCATTTCTTCTTAGTAATAGTTCACTCTTCATAATGATATTCCAATAAGGATCATGTTGGTGACTTTTTTTTTTAATTATTTTTTGTTTATTTATTATTATGATCTATTAGATTGAGTGAGATAACTTATGAGTAATTTGAAATTTATCAATATGTTTTACTTTAAGTAGGAAAATATGGTACTTGTATTATAAATTATTCTTTTCATTACTACAGATTTATGTTTGATGTTTTGATGATTTATGGTTTTCAGTTTTGTTGATTTGTTAATAATTACATTAATCTATTACAATCTTAAGACAGATTATGTTTCTTTATATATGATTTATATACTTAAAAGAAGAAAAAAATAATTGTATATAGGTAACACCCTCTTGGGTATGAGGGATATTGCAAGTTTAGAAAAATAGATTTATAATCCTACATTAGTCCCATGGAGAATGTAAGCAAAGATGAAGCTACCAAAGTTTGGAAGCAAGAGTTTAATATTATTTATGACACATTTTTTATAGGTTTCTAGAGACGATGTAGCAGATATGACTTAGTCAATTGTAAGTGCATTCAGAGCATCTACCTTCAAGGGGGGGAGCAACTTTATCCTCATTCTTGATGCCAATCATTCAACTATTATCACCCTCATCATCATCACTATCATAATTTTCCATCAATTTTCTTCGTCTTCTCCATTTTAATAATCACTGTCCTCATCCTTGTCATAATAGGGAAATTCACTGAAAGGATTAAATGAACCTACTCTATGAATCGATGGCATGGTTAATGTATGTATTTCATTCCACATATTTGTGAGGAGATATGTTTTATATGTACGTGGCATAATTTATTTCTTTAGCCCAAAATTTAGAGGGAAGGGACTTTGCATGCAACATGCAACTTGCCATCTCTTTTAGAGATTGATTCTTCCTCTCAGCTACCTATTTCTACTATGGACTGTACGAAACCCTTTTCTGCAACTCAATATCTTCTTCACCACAAAGATGTTTTAAATCCTTTTTTGTGTACTCCCCCCCTATATCTATGCATAGGATCTTGATCATCTTCGTGGACTGTTTCTCTACATGTTCTTGGAAATAATTGAGGTGCTTAAACACTTCATATTTTTTCCTAAGAAAATACACCCAAGTGTGCCTTGAGTAGTCATTAGTAAAAGTCTAACGCATGTTTTTCCTTGCTTATGGAAGGACGAGGGAAAGGACCCATGAGGTAACTGTGAACAAGCTCCAAGGGAGAAGAGGCCCTCCTTGCCTTCCCTTTCTCAAATTTCTCTTGCAGATGCTTTCCAAGAACACATCCTTGAAAAGATCCTTCTGAATATTGTATGTTCGACATACCTTCCATCATCCCTAGTTTACTGAGTTGTCGCATGT
This sequence comes from Picea mariana, assembly GCA_032191745.1. Taxonomy (NCBI): domain Eukaryota; kingdom Viridiplantae; phylum Streptophyta; class Pinopsida; order Pinales; family Pinaceae; genus Picea; species Picea mariana. The sequence continues at coordinate 69,162 of JASDQU010435903.1, forward strand.
ACCTAAAATTTAAGTTACAAAATCATTCATGCCAAAGTATACTATCATCTTTGCATTATCATGAATGTAGTCTCCAAGATTGTTCCATTGGAGTGTTTGCACCATGAGGTCAATGGTTTTCTTCATGCAAGATGATTCCGGATGATAACCATGATTGCAGTAAATGCACTTTGATTTCCTTTTTTTTTCCCGTCTTTCTTTTGATCTTGAGGATTCATTAGAGGTTTTGAAGTTGCATCCCTTTCTTAGATTGAGATCCTTCTGTCCCTTTGATTTATTTTTGTATTTCGAGTTAGTCTTGGAATTTTCATGCAAAATAAGTGCATTCTCTTTGGAGTTTTTGAGTGTTCACATTTTTGTAAGTTTTTCTTGTTCATGTATTAGGGACTCAATAAATGCATTCAATGTAGGAATTTACATGTTTCACCCGATGTAATACTTACTCTGTGAAAAGTGGAGCTTCACCCGATTCTACATTGCTACAAATCAGAGTTTCCTCCATCTTCACATGTATATCCAATCTTCCATGTTCCTTTCTTAAATAAGGTAATCGATGAAAAGATCCTAGTTCAAACTATTTTACTAGAGATGAATGAAGAAGGGAAAATCATACTATAACTATAAACAATCCTTGAAATGAGGATCAAGCAACTATAGAATCCAAAAATTATTGAGTATCTCATAAAGTGGAAGAAATAATAGTACAAGAGGTGACATGGGAAGATGAGTTGTTAATGAAGAAACATCCACAATTAATCAAGTGTTGAGGGAAAAACTTGTTTGAATGGGAGGGGCATTTTAAGTCCTACATAACTCCTAGATATTGAGTCATTATATTTATATTGTTATATTAGTGTTGTCGGCTAGACCCTTTAATTGTAATTACACCCTTTGTCTCCTATATATTCCAAGGATACCTGCTTTTAGAAATTATCTCATATTGTACATTTCATCTATTGTAAAAGGAGGTTTCCCCCCTTTAAGAGGATCCACATTCATTATTCTCTCATTGTAAGGTGTGGGGTCACTTCTCTTTCTCCTTTTATGTTATTTGGGTGTTTGGTGCATAAAAAAACATGATCTTGTTCACTTGTCCTTTGAACTTGTCCATTTGTTTGTGGATGATAAGAAATATTAAAATTTAACTTAGTACGAAACCCTTCAAGCAACCCCTTCCAAAAATTGGTAGTGAGTTTTGGACCTCTATTTGATATGATCATGGTAGGAATCCCATGCAATCTAAGAATTTATTTCATGAAAATATCTACAATGTTCACTACTTTATATGTGGGATGTTTGGGAATAAAATGGGAAACCTTTCTCAATTTATCAACTATAATTATTACGGCATTGTGTTGAATCAACTCGTTATATATCTACATCTTCTCACTCAAGACAATTTCTAAATATCACAAATAAGGGATAACATTCCAACCCATTCTTACTACAACCATCCCACTCACTTTCCTCTATTACCCCTCAATCCTACACAACATAAGTAATGGGATACCCATCACTTATAAATACTCCCTTAGGCTATCCCACTTTGCATTGGTAATTCGACATCAGTTTCCTAGGGAATACCTAATGCAAAGAACTAGGGAGTCTCAACTATGACTTGAATATTATGCATAAACTCAATCATATCTTCTACATTTATCTATGGCCACATATTCCATTATCATAATGCACTTTCAACACCACCGTATGAATGAATTAATTTTCTCCCAAATGTTGAGAGAATCCCTCCCAAGGCTTCTATCAATACCACGCTTACATGAGGAATATGTTTGCACCCATAATATTGGGAAAGTAATACATGGATCACATAAGGAAAGGGGGTAGGAAACCTTAGGAAGTACATTCTTTGAATACACAATGAAATAGTATTAATTTGACCACCCTTCTTCCCCACTCATTACTACATTGCCCCCATGGTGCTTCAAGGGATTTTTATCCCCCAAATGTAGTTATTTATTGTATTATTGTTATTAATTCCAATAATAATTAAATGGTAATTAACTTACCAACTTACCACATATTTAAACATCTCACCAATTTTTGATATGGGGTCCCCTTGGAATGATATCATCCTCACTGCAATTATTTCCAATAATAAACCCGTGTCTTCATTCTTTAGTTGCACCTATATCAATCATATCAGAAAACATGCATGTTATAGCCATTTTATGCAATGATTATCCCATTCTTAGGAATTTTAATTTCACAATATAAGCATATATAATCATAACACAAGATTAAGTGTGAAATTCATTCCAATACTTATTTTTATGAATATTTATCTACTCCACATGGTTTCCAAGCTAAATCATCCCCTTCTCTACTAAACAATACCTTGGGCGATCCATCATTTACCAAGGCTTTCACATGTAAGAAGCTAACCAAATTATAGAGTTTTACTACTAGGGAATCCCAATGGTATCCTATAATAAATGAATAATTTATAATGATCAAGGTATATCATTGGTTCTAGTGTCATCAGAATAACCTTTTTGTTGTGGTTTCCAACTTACAATAACCATTATTTTCCCTTACTAGGTAGATCTCTCAACAACCAATGTCACAAACATACTAGTATTATGAGTCATCTATTTATATTTCAACCAACGTTGGAAATTGTTATTACAATACTCACATCTAAATAATCTAGGAAATTCTACATAATACTTAACTTTTGATTGTGTAGGCAATAGTCCCTTACTTTACTATGGCTTACTTTCATTTCCATATCCAAGACATCTCTTTATCTAAATTTGTTCTTTCGATAGAGCTTTGATGTTGTCAAATAAAACATGAATACTTATGTATACAATTATTTCACTATGATAGCCACAATATCCCAGGAAATAGTCTTAGGATTATGGTCATACCAATAATTCAATCACTTTCAGTTGGTAACATATTGAATATAATGAAATATGGTACAAGCATGCATTCATACAATGCAATCACACATTTTTTCCAACACACATGTATGCATAGCAACAAATTGGACACTCCAACATCACATACAATACCACATTCTCGTGTCATGCATTCCACCATGACAAGTTGGAAGGTTTATCGAATGCCTCAACACATCACCTAGCCACCTCCCCAATACTTGCTAGTCCATATGGACACCTTCCTCTTTATCCCAAACATAACACTAGGGATAAACACTCTTATTTCTCTTTAGTGTTGGAAAGAAGGTTATGGTCCATGACTCTCATACAATCATGGAGTCCATTGGACACTTTTCTGTTAGAAAAACAGGACTGTGGAGGAATAAAATGAAACAAATGCGGAAATAAAATACAAAAGATACACAATACAATAGAGACACAGATATACGTGGTTCACCCATTGTGGGATACGTCCACTAGAGAAATTGCCAGGTCCTTCCTTTATTGTTATCCAACAAATGAAGGGATACAACCTACAACAAACCCGTTGTAACTTCCTCTTCTTTCGCTCACAGTCTCCTATCTCAGAACACAATATTCGCCATGATGCATAGTTGCAATACATTTCCCTCATAACAGAGGGTTACCTTCTAGGGAAAAAAACCCTAACATAATTTCTACTATTAGATATGCGACCTTATAATGAACGGTCTAGATTTACAATGAAATTACAATATACTTTTACAAGGCAATTTTTCCTTCAGGGGCCCGCTTGCCCCCGGACCCCCCAGCCAAGGGGATAGCCCCTCTGAACCCCATAGAGGGGGTAAAGCCCCTCTGTACTCCCCCGCATGGAAGAGTGTACATACTTCTGGGGTGTAAATACTTCATGGGGTATAAACACGACTGAAAACAAAAGACCTTTGAATTAGGAAGACAATCAGGCTCCACAACCAACATTTTCTAGTGTTATATCCTTTCCATATCCAAAAGCACTATGACCTCACACATGACATTCACTATCACAATAGGATCATAGCTCTTGACTTGTTTTGGTTCTGATCTCATAACCAACACACATGACACCACTATTTTATTTCATATGAATGCATAAATAGATTTTAACAATATTTATTGTCTAAGGTGTCCTACTTTTAACATACCCCACCTAGGTATCATTCACATATATGCATTCAAACTACATAACCATATAAATTTATGATATCAATTCATATCTAAATGAATTCTTACCTAAATTACCTCTAGTGCATATGAAATATAAGCATACTAAATCCACACTTGCATGGATTCCATCAAAATATTTCATATTACCTGATCAATGTGTGTTTTATGGAAGCTTACATAATCCTTCACCAACCTCTTGATATACACATTTTGGTCCTTATCCTAGAACTTCACAAGGTTTATTTCGAAAACAGACAGTATCATCAACATCTTCATCCATGCTCTCAATAATTTCTTCCAATTCCTTTGCATAGAATGGAATTACACATCATAGTTGATCCATTTCATACCCTTTCTACCAACCACACAATAAATAACTGGTTGTGATTTTATCACCCAAGTAGAAATTCACTACACATATAGATAAGTATACTTTCTACTTTAAGCATACAAATCTATTTTACAAACAAAATAAATCTTAAAGTGAGAATGTAAAATTTGGTTGAAACCTGCACAAAGAATCTAGCTAGCAACAATTCACACAAATATTGCAAAGTGGAGAGAGAGAGAAAGAATAAATTATTGTATTAAAAAAATAAGAGAATGGAAAAATACACATGAAATACTCTACATGGCTGAACTAATGTGCCATAGTAGTGATATATAGAGATGTGAACACACACTGACAAACATGAGAGTGAACTTCCACCTAGTCTTATTTAACTAGCCATGAAATCATTAGTAAGTTGGCTATTCACAATGAAGTGAGGATAATGTCATGCATTCACATGTGTGGTGCCTTTCTGGTGATGATCCCAACGTGAACATGCAACAATTGGTGATAAATTGAGGTTTCCATGCAATAATCTACTCCAATAGTCTAACTGAAGTGTAATTGACTATTGAATGAAGAGGGTTTGGAACCCTCATATAGGGGATAATATATATGAATAGTTTCACTATCAACATAGACTAATAAACTTAGGAAAATGAATACTATTAGAGGGTAAATGAAGAATGGGTCTCGACAAGAAGCCATTCTAGGTACCCATTTTACAATGCATCTAATGAATGAACATTGAAAAACAAAAAAGAGGTAAAACCTCATGGTACCCCCCTCAAAGTACAATGCTAAAAAAGAAAGATATTTGTGTTCATCACTCCAAGAAGGTCACATAAAAAGTGAAATTGTTGCTCAGTGAAAGTAGTGGTGAAGATGTCGATAGTCCATTTAGAGGAAGGATAGTAATGGTACTCTATGATCCCATCATGAAAAAACTCTTTAATGTAATGCATGTGGATCTCAATGTGGTTTTTTCTTTGCCACTGCACTGGGTCTCTACAAAATTTTAGCATTCTCTGATTGTCGCACTAGATGGAAATCGAACGGTGGAAATGGATACCAAGATCAATGAGGGAGTTATGTAGACAAAGTTCCTAAATGGTGATGTTTACCACTCCTTTGTACGCAACCTCTACTGATGATAAAGAAATCAATAATTAATTTTTACTCGACCAATAGATGGGGCCGAATCCCAAACTAAGAATGTACCTAGAGGTGAAATTGTGATCTATGTTATCTCTAGCCCGATATGAATCTATATATCCCATGAGATCTAATGTATAACCATTTTCATAGTGAATCCCATGATTGGTGGTACCCTGAACATATATGAGGATGCACTTGGTAGCTTTCTAATGATGCTTCTATGGCTCCTGCATGTACCTAGAAGCTACGCCCATTGTATACCAGATATTTGGACGGGAGTGAGTGAGGTAAAGAAGGTTATCCACTATATGTATGTACTTGGTGTAATCCACCAAAGGTTTATCCCCGTCATCCTCAAGTTTGACCCCAGATAAGAAGGGTGTGGTTGTGGGCTTACAGTCGGTCATGTTGAATCTGACCAAGAGATCCTTGGCATGCTTTGTCTGAGACAACTTGATTCCATAAGAATCCTAGCTAATTTCAAGACCAAGGAAAAATTGAAGAGGATCCATGTCAATCATAGAAAACCTATCATGCAAAATGTCTTTGACCAAAAAAATTGTTTAGGCTGAACTACCTGTGATCAATGGATCATCTACATATAGTACTAATATTGACATAGGGTTATATTTTCTTGGAATATAAACATTGGAATATGATTTACATCTAATTAAAGAGTGGGAAAGTAAGTGAGATTACATTTTAGCATAGAATGCTCTAGGAGCTTGCTTGAGGCCATATAGTGACTTTTCAAGTCGACATATTAGAGAGGAGTTATGTACGTACCCATGAGGTTGCTCCATGCAGATCTCTTCTGATACATCAATGTTAAGAAATGAATTCTTCACATCCATCTATTCAACTTCCAACCCCCTAGATTCTGTTGTGGAAAGGGACAACTATATGAAGTCCAACTTTGCTACTGGAGAAAATGTTTCATCATAATCAATCTCGTGGACTTGTTGAAATTATTTGGAAATCAAAATTTCCTTGTACCTACTGACATGTCCATTTGTTGTTTTCTTCATATTGAAGACCCATTTGCATATGAAAATATTATTATCTAATGGAAGAAAGCCAAGTCATAAGTCCGGTTCTCGATGAGGGAGTTATACTCATCATTCATAGCTACTTCCCAAAAGGGATTCCCTTCATCCTTTGCATAAGTTTGAGGGTCTAAAGATAGAACCATGTATCAATGCATGAGAATCACTAGTTTTGTAGCTACAAGTGCATGTAGTTCCTCCTCCAATTGGGATATTGTCCTACATGGATCCAAAGGATTTCCCCAATTTCACCTGTTACCTGTAGGGTTGATTGTGCCCATTTAGGTATCTGATGTGGATCATCACATGAATGATGATGATATTTCAAAACAGATTTTAAATATTATTTGAGTGGTAAGATGCATCATCTATGTGATTTTCTTCAAGAGCAAGCAAAGAAGTTTCTGCATGTTGTTCCTGAGATGCATGTAAGGGACTTTCTTCAACTCTGAAATATGCTTCAAGAGGAAGCCAATAATGTTGTCGTTACTTCACACACACCTAGGATTTATTTTTCCTAAGGTTTTTCCTTGTTTATTAGTCGTTATTCAGTGTCCTATATTTTATGAAGAATATTCTCTTCAGGTTTCACTTCAGTTTGATTAGTTGAGTGGAGTCTAGATGCTACATTGGGATTATCACCCTGCAACATTGGGATCATCACCAACTAATGCGCATTGTCCTTGGGATCATCACCAGACTAGCGCATTACTCATGATTCCCTAATATCCTCCTCACTTCACTCTGTTTCAGTCAGTTAACTGAAGACTGATAGACTAGTTAAATCAGACTAGGTGCCAGTTCACTCCCGTAACTGTCTGAGAGACTAGAATAGGTGGCAGTTTACTCCCGTAACAGCTGGTGTGTGTCTAGATCACTCTAGACCACCACTATGGCTCATTAGTTACTCATGTATCCTATATCTATTGTAAATTATTCACTCTTTAAGTGTGGAATACGGTTAATGAGAATTCTTTCATTCTTTCTCTCCTTCTTCTTTCTCAAATTCTCTCTGCAAATGTGTGTATTATTGTTTAGCTAGATCTATTCTGTGCAGGTTCAACACATTTACAAATAATCTTGTTCTTTCAGTGGATTTTCTATGGTATTTTTCTTGGCATTCTCTTACATGCATTCTCCATGATCATTCTTATTCCTGAATAGGGCCTCCAATTGGTCCATACTTTACCCGGAGTTGAGAATGATTCAACATTAACTAGTTATTCAAGAGAAATCAACACAAAGATAAGTCCAAGCACCATATCATGTCTATTGAGAAAATGAGATTTCTCATCAGTAGAATCAGGCTCTTCTTTGGTTCCCATGGTGATCCGATAAATTCCTTTGCATTTGAGGTGAAATAGAACTTTAGGCTTCCATTCAGAGTAGTTGTATGGGGTAAGAATGCCAGATGATGGAAATTCCATCCTTTGTGATTGCTTCAATATTTTGTACCTGCAATATATATTTTGTACGCCTTATTCTTAGCACATATGGGATTTGATACCATGTAAAATTTGGTTTAAACCTGCACGGAGGATCTAGATAGCAACAATTCACACAAATATTGCAAACTTGAGAGAGAGAGAGAGAAAGAGAGAGAGAGAGAGAATAAAGAATTGTATTAACCAAATGAGAGAATGGAAAAATACACATTATATACTCTACATGGATGAACTAATGCACCATAGTAGTGATATAGATATATGCAAACACACACTGATAGACATGGGAGTGAATTGTCACCTAGTCCTAGTTAATTAGCCATGCAACCATGAGTTAATTGGCTAATCAAAAATTGAGTGAGGAGAATATTATGCATGGAAATGCGTGATTCCTTCCTGGTGATTATCCCAAGGTAAGTGTGCTCTCCTGGTGATGATCTTGATGTGAGCATGCAACACTTGGTGATAATATCGAGGTTGCCATCCAAGAATCTACTCCACTAGTCTAACTAAAGTTCAATTGAGTAACGACTGAAGAGGGAATGGTGCCATCATATAGGGGATAATATTACCATCTAGGGGAGAATATATCTAACTAGGGGTCCCTCAAGATAGACTAATCAACCTTGGAAAATAAATACTAGGTGGGTGTGTAATATCTCCAATAGATCAAATATCTACCTTTAATCATTTCTTCCTTGTTTTCCACATGCATTATTTATTATTACAAAAATTTCCTTGGAATCCTATAGCTTCCTTTATCACTTTTTAACTTCCCTTGATATCTTGGGATACCCTCAAATCCCATCTGATTATGTCATTAATCCTTTCTTCTTTTTAAGTTTCCTTTGCATTCTATTTACCTCTAGGAATTGCTACTCCGTTTTATTAATCTTGATTTTGGAAAACCCCAACTTGGCCATTTCTCATTTCCATCCCATATTTCTAATACAAGCTTCATTAATTGATTTATTTATCTAGCCAATCTTAACCCAACTTTAGCATCATTTACTAGCATTTTCCAACACCCTATAATGTTGAAATCTATGTCATTCTATATTCATTTGGATTCCTTTCAAAGTACATTATGTTTTTCAACAAATACCAACCTTAGATTCATTTCCCACTTCATATGATTTCTTTGTACTTTCCATCTATATATAGCTACAATATCTTATATTCTGCTTTGGTTTATCACCGACTTGTATATTTGGAATGCACTCAAAATTATTTATCTTTGTTTGAATCCTAAAATTCTCATATACTAATCGAATAATATCCTTAATGCAATATTTTCCAGGAGATTGAACATCCATTATATTTCATCTTGTGCCATTTCTTATCTCTAGCTATCTTTAAGCTTTATCCAATTCTAGAATTTTGATTTTATTACCATGGAAAATTTGCACGTTGTTCAACTCTATCCATCAAGACCAATACAAAAAATAAATTTCTTTATTCCTCCATTAGTATATTTGGTACAAGTGAGTGGAGATTCATCATTTTATTCACATTCTTTACACATAATTTTCTAGTTCATATCCTGCAAATCATAGTGAACTAGGAATGCAAATATTTGTAATGTATACATCAACAATGGAGCCCCTAAATCAATCATAGTGCTAGGAATGCAAATATTGTTAATGTACACATCAATAATGGAGCTCCTAGGATCCATATACTTGGTAGTCATAAATATTCCAAGCATCAAATCTATGAGATAAACAATTTCTTGTATAGTTGGAGGATCCTTCTTCTTCATAACAAGTTTCTTTAAGACAATTTCTCATACAAACTTTACATAAATAGGTGCATCCTTGATGTCTTGAAATAATGAGATATTAACACACACATTCTTTATCTCCCCAAGGAAGTCAAAATTGGGCCGGGAAAGGGTTATATCAATAATTAACCTGGAATAGAAAGATTAGATATTTCTTTGGATCTTTGTTGGATCCACTTTGACTCTATAAGGTGAGATATGGTGTCCCAAAACTATTCCTTTTGTTAAAAACACACGACATTTTTTGTGGCCGAGGGATAAGTTTTTATTTCTTAGATTGAATAAGAAAATTTTCTAGATTGGCAAATGCTTCGTCAAATGTGTCACCATAAACTATTAAGTCATCCATGTACATTTATATGTTGTCATGTATCGAATCTGAAAATATACCTAGTGAAATCCCCTAAAATGTAGTAGGTGCATTATAGACTCCAAAGGGAAAGTAGTATTCTATTGATCCTCTAGGGATACTTGGATTGGATTGTATCCACTAAAACTATTGAAAAAAAAAAAGTACTTCTTCCTTGCTATGGTATCTAAGACTTCATTAATTAAAGGTAGCAAAAAGTGGTCTTTGGAAGTGGCCTTGTTGAACTCTTTGTAATCTATGCAAATTTTTCATTTTTCATTTTTCTTTGGAACTGTGATGAGTGATAACCATTGACTATCAGATATGAGATAGATGAATTTCACATTTAAGATTTTTTGCAACTCTTCCTTCACTATCTCCTACATTGTAGGGTTCATTCAGTTTTGAGGTCGAAGAGTAAAAATATCGAAATGGATTCCCTTCATGTTGGTGTATTCTCACATGAATGAATCATTATGATTTCTCAACAACTCAAGGAGTTATTTCTTTTTTGAACTCTCCAGACTACGAATGATATTGAGTATTTTTCCTGGACCGATTTTTATAGGCATAATGGTTATGGTAGGGGATGAAAGGTAAATATAGGTTGGCATATTATTATATTCTTCTTTTATAGCATATATTGGATGCCCGTCTACCAAATGTTTCCCAATATTTTTGGTTCTATAATCATTATTGATTATGGCATCACAAATTAGATCATCATCACTAATCAATTTTGTTTTTAAAAGTAAGGTATGGATCAACCATAAATAATTGTTGGATGTTTTCATCATCATTGTCCTCATTTCCCAACCACATAGGTATTTCTTGATCTGAGCTTGGTTTAGAAAGAGGATAGAGGGTAGGTTTCTTGGTAGAGTTTTCAAGGGAGATGGTCATATCCCCTAATATACAACCAATATAGGCATCAACAATGGCTAACCAGGGCTTGTCTAAGATTAAGGGGTAACCCCCAAGATTAGTTTTTGGTTGCAAGACCATAAAGTATGCTAGATACTACCAAGTATCTATAGAGATAATTACATCTTCTATGATACCTTTAGGTTTGACAGTGGATCGATTAGCCATTTGGACAACTGTAGGTGTTTGTCGTAGTTTGGTTAATTTAATATTTTTCATGGTTTATTTGGTCATAATGTTTATGGAATCCCATAAATCAATCATAGTGTTAGGAATGAAAATATTGTTAATGTACACAAAAAATGGAACTAACATGATCCATATACTTGGTAGTAATAACTCTTCCAAGCATCAAATCTTTGAGCTA
>JASDQU010435904.1:0-52696 GCA_032191745.1 Picea mariana
AGGAGTCATGTGTGTAGTTGTATGGTATGAAGTGTTGTACCACCATTCAACTAGGGGTAACCATTGAGCCCACTAATTTTTCTTTTCCGAGGCAAAACACCTCAAATATGTTTCCAAATAGTTGTTGACAACTTTTGTTTGACCATCATTCTGGGGATGATCAGCTGTATTGAGATGCAATTTGGTGCCTTGTAGCTTGAACAATTCTTTCCAAAAATTGCTTGTGAAAGTTGGGTCGCAATCAAAAACAATAGAGTGTGGCATGCCATTAAGCTTGAAGACATGATCCATGAAAAATTGAGCCACCATGGATGTTGTAAACGGGTGTTGAAGAGTGCAGAAATGAGCATACTTGGAAAGGCAATCAACAATCACCATGATGACTGATTTATTTCCCGATTTGGGTAAGCCTATAATAAAATCCATAGAGATGTCATTCCAAATAGTAGGTGGAATTGGGAGCGGTTGTAGTGTGCCCGGACATTTGACTGTTTCTCACTTGTTACATTGACACACATCACATTTGGCGACAAAATTATGAATTTCATGTTTCATACCATCCTAGAAAAAATAATGTTTGACCCTATTATAGGTTTTGGTGAACCCAGAGTGCCCCACTGTCGGTGTAGCATGAAGCTTAGAAAGTACCATGGATTTAAGCTTTGATTTTTTACTTAAATACAAATGACCTTTGTATTGAAGCTCATCATGGAGCCAAGAGTACCCCGGGGGAGTTGGAGCATTGGATTGCAATTGTTGGATCAACTGTGAACTTTTGGGATTTTGTAGCCATTCCTGGTGAACGGCTTGGAGACAATCTGGTACAATGAAGGAAAGAGAAAAAATGGATCATTCATCTTCACATTTGCAGGAAAGTGCATCCACAACCACATTTTCTTTTCCTTTCTTGTAAATGATATCATAATCATAGCCAAATAGTTTAGTTACCCATTTTTGTTGCTTCGGGGAGGAAATGTGTTGTTCTAGAAAATACTTGAGGCTTCGATGGTATGTGTTAATTTGGAATCATTGCCCCAATAGATAAGGGCACCACAAATCAAAAACATTCAGAATAGCCAACATTTCCTTTTCATAGATAGATTTTCCTAGACTTCTTTCAGATAGTTTCTTGATGGTAAAGGCCAAAGGGAAAAGCTCTTGCATAAGGACAACACCAATTCCTTTCCCTGAAGCATCACATTCCAAGACAAAGGTCTTTGTGAAATAAGGAAGGGCCGGGACTAGAGTGGTGCACATGGCCATCTTCAAGGTTTGAAAATCTTGAGCAGCAAATGGATTCCAAGTGAAAGAGTTCTTTTTTAGGAGAGCAGTGAGAGGTGCTGCAATCTTTCTATAATTCTTAACAAACTTGCGATAATAACATGTTAAGCCTAGAAATCCATGCACTCTTTTGAGATTCTTTGGGTGAGTCCAGTCTTGCATAGCTTCAATATTTTTAGGATCCACCCTGACATTGTCCTTGCCAACCAGATGACCCAAGTACTCTACTTTTGAGGCGCCAAAAGCACATTTAGACTGTTTCAGGAAAATTTGGTGCTGAGATAGTAGATGGAGAACTCAATCCACATGAACAAGATGTTTTGTCCAGTTATTGCTATCTATGAGGATATAATCAAAGTAAAATAAGACAAAATGATGGAGAAAAGGACGGAATACATGATTCATGCGGCTTTGGAAGGTGGAGGTGGCATTAGACAAGCCAAAGGGCATGACCAAAAACTCATAGTGGCCCACATGAGTTCTAAAGGAGGTCTTGGTAATTTATGCCTCTTTCATATGTATCTGGTGGTAGCGTGAACGAAGATCAAGTTTATTAAAGAATTGGGCGCCACTCAGTTCATCCAGGAGGTCATCAATGACAAGAATGGGAAATTTGTCTTTAATGGTAAGTTTGTTGAGGGCACGAAAGTTAGGGCACATTCGCCAAGAACCTTCTTTCTTCAGGACCATGACCACATGAGAAGAGTAGGGGCTCGTACTAGGGCGGATAACGCCTGCATTAAGGAGTTCCTGGACCATTTTCTCAATTTCATTTTTTTGGGAAAAGGGGTGACAATACGGACCGATATTGGGAGGAAGGATTTTGGGTACAAGGGGAATGGAATGATCATGAACACCACATGAAGGAGGGAGTCCCTAGGTAGTGGAAAATACCACTTGATGTTTAGAAAGGATGGCTTGGAGGTCTTGTGGCAACGAGGGTGTTTTTGTTGCTTGTATGGTATGGAGTTGAGAAATAACACCAGAATGACCTTTTTTGAACATCTTTTCCATGCGATGGGAACTAATGATCTTAGGTGAACCAATGGTGATGCCTTGGAACTTATATTGGTGGCCCTCCTAGTCAAATTCCATGGTTAATACCTTAAAATCCATGAGAATGGGACCCAAAGTCCTTAGCTAGTCTGTACCCAACATAATGTCACAACCACCCATGTCGATAGCAAACATATGAGATTTTAGGTGGTAGCCATGAATTTGGAGACACACATTTTCACAATTCCCTCCACATTTCATGGAGCCACCATTGGCAATCATGATTTGGAAATTATTGACGGCATGGATGTAACAATGAGTTTCTTGGGAAATGTGGTGATGAATAAAATTATGGGTGCTTCCACTATCAACCAGAATGATGACCTTCCGATGCTTGATGTAACTGATTAGCTTGAGGGTTTAGGGAGAGGAGAATCCAGTGAGAGCATTGAGGGAAATGACCGGTTCTACTTCAGGAGGGTCTGAGGGAGAGGTTATGTTGAGGGTTTCAGGTGACTCAGACACAAGGGGAGTTTCAATATCCTTAGATATGGCCATAAACATATTTTTTTCCTTACACTTGTGGCCCAGGAAATATTTTTCATCACAATTATAACAAAGGCCTTTGAGTTGGCGTGTAGTCATTTAAGCCCTGGTCAATTTTTGGATCTTTAATGGAGCGGAGGGAGTAGTGGGATTTACTGGCTTAAAGCGAGGGATAAAGGAGGGTTTTAAGTTTTTAGAAGATACAACTTGGTGTGCTTCTTTATCTCTTTTAGTAGCCTCCACTTAACTCTGAGGCTGAGCCATGAGGACATGGGCATGAATCTCATCCTTGAGGCCACTGATAAAACATTCTTGGAAAAAGGCATTAGACATGCTCTCTATCTGAAAATCCAGGCACTCAAAGGTAGCTATAAAGTCTTCCACTATTCTTGATTGTTTCAACTTTGTGAAATGGCCCAAATGGCTGTGTCAGTGTCAAAGCATTCATAAATCTCTTCCACAAAGTGTGTCCAAGCAATATGCCCTTGACGAGAAGTTTTTCTCCATTGCCAACGTTCTTGATATAGATGGAGAACACCATACCAGATTTTGGCCAAGTCATCTGTAATGTCATATAAAGAGAAATAATGTTCCATTTGGGTTACCCAACCAATGGGGTCTGAGCCATCAAATTTGGTCACATCCACCCACGGAAGGCATAGGTCATGTTGAAAGTGATGGTTCTGAAAGTTATGGGAATGAGAGGAATGTTCACCTTCAGTATGTGGAGGTGAGGAAGAGGAAGGGTTATCTGTAGAGGTAATGCAGTTTGGTGCAGAGTGTCGAAAACACAGATTCAAGCTAGGTGGTGAGGTCTTGTTTGATTTCGTCCATTGAGGACTGCATGGTTGTATTGATGGCGACAACATTGGCGCTGATTTGTTTCACTTCTTGTTGGGTCTTGATGAGACTATATTGAAATGTGTTGAAGTGAGCTTCCAATTCTTGGCTACGGGTATGGGCCATGAGGATGGGGGAACTGAAAAAGGGGTGGGCGGGGTCACAAATTTTGTTGAAAAATGATATGTATGAATGTGATAAGGGTGAAGAGATGAATCCAATGGAATAGGTCTCAAATAATGGTGAAAAAATTTCCATACTTGTTTTTTTTTTTTTTTTTACACCTGTGGAGTTATACTCCGGTTTGAAGAATACTGCAGAGAGGAAATGCCCAAAAATATTAACCAGAAAGAAATATGTATTTACTTTGCAACCTGAACACAGTTGCATGGCAACAGATCTTGTTTGTTTTAATTTGTTTATGTTTCTATCCCCAAGGGTTAGGTATTCAAGGGTTCTACAGAAAAGGGTTTTCCCTATTCTATAGATATTTGATATACGTGCGGGGTCCAACAGTAGTACTCAGCCCAATATCTCAGGGCACTAACTAAGGAGGATAGACCATACCCTTATTCATAGTACCCAACTACCCAGGTACTAGAGAGTATCTTCCTGAGTGTTGTTCTCGGTAGCACTATAGTAGTCAGGCGACTGATTGGTTTATCTAAAGAGGGCTTCAGGAAATCTAGGTTGATCCATACACAGGTGTTGTTTGATGCACTACCACTCGAAGGGGTACCAACAGGGGTTACAGGGGTGGCCAAAAAATGTGCACTTAAGAACCACTTTTATTTCCTGCGTGTATGAATCCCTCAACCATGGGTTTATGCGTGTAAGGACAGATCTCTATGGCTTAAAGACGTTGGAATACGTCTCTACCCTGAAAACAAATTTACCCACAATTTCTACCAAGGAAATTTCTCTGATACCACTTGTAATATACCAGATATAAAAAGTATGCAGAACAAAAATAAAATTCTAGAAATGGAAGAATAATAACAATATAACCAGAATAATCACCACAATAACACTAAAATGATATAAGAATAACAATAGAAATAACACTTTGATTCCGAGAGAAATGTTCACGGGCCTCTTCGAGGGGGAAACCTCATGTCGAGTAGAGCTCTATTACAATAATCTCCAAGATAGGGTTCTCATACCCTTGACTCCTATTTATACTAAATATGTCTATCAAAAGAAGTATCTAGAGGAAGATCCTTCTAGAAGCAGAAGCTTCTATTAGGTCTTATTACATTCAAATTTTTCTATTTTATTGCAAGGCCTTATTAATATTGACCTTTATTACATCCAAATATATTGTTCTACCTATGTGTGGGTTAGGACCCTAACATAGACCTTCCAATAGCACTCAACAACGGGGTCTGAAGCCACCGGGAGAGGAACTAGTGAAGGATGAAGTAATTAGTTATAATGAGCGGTAGAGGGTGTATATCCCGAAAGAGCTAGCGATATTTCCCAATAGCCACACAAAATCCAATCAAGCTGCAATTGCAGCCCACAATTACCACCTGGGTAGATGTCCTAAAAATTTGGTCACTAGTTACCTCGGTCAAAGTGTGGCATTTATATTTTCAACCTAAGAAATGGGTCACAGGCTGGATCCCATTTAAGAGGTGGGTGCCTCAAGGGGGGACGCACAGAACAAATAGACCTTTTCCTTCAACCCTTCATGGGTATCTCCCTGCCTTATGGTGTAGGAACACTTGAATTATAGGATTTGAAAGTTTCCTATTTGTCAACTTCTACTGTTTTGATGATGTGAGAAGCAGATAACGGGGAGTTATTTGGATGCCTATCCCCAATATCCTACCTAGACTAAAAAGATTATTTTGGTACCTCCTGTGGAGGAAAACTTAGTGAGTTTTTAGAAATATTTTAGGTGTGGTTGTTTGAGAGGTTGGGGTTGTGAACCAACCTCATTGAATTTAAGTGGGAGTGGATAGCCTTATTAAGAAAAAGGGTGGGGTGTTTTGGAATCCCATTGAAGGATACTTACTTCAACCTCCACAATCTCTAGATAAAACTATGTGAGTGATTGGTGAACTTTGTGTGTGAACAAGTGAAAGTGTGCCAAATTTTTAATAATTTAGGTGTCACCTTGCTGCATGTGGACTTTGTGTGGTCCTTACAAGTCTTGATTACCTAGTTTACTATGTGCCATTGGTACAACCTTGCATAATTTTAAAGTCCCTTGGAAACTAGCATGTGGACATGTGGGTCCTTACTAATCCTTTAAATCCCTAGTGTGATTTAATCTAAGAAAAATTTGAAACTATCCTAGATTGTGCACATGTGGGCATGTGTGGGCCCATTACAAAACCTTTAAACTTCCCTAGTGATTTAATCTAAGAAAGTAAACTTCAATCACTATCCTATCTTTGTAGGATGTGAGCATGTATGGGCCCGTTACAATCTTAAAATATGTTTGAAAAATAAACAAAGAGGAGTCCCAAGGGGGCTGTTTTCCTCTCCTAAAGATTTTTTCTTTTTAAGGGAGATGAAATTTTCCCTCAATCTCTTTTTTATTTTCAATATCTCTTTGGGGTGCGAGAGAAGAGCATACTCAACAATTGGTATCCAACTTATGGTCTCAATGCAAGTTTTATATGTGATTTAGAATGATTCCAACTTAAACTTTAATCAAAGCAAGCCATCCATGTGGCAAAATGAAAGAAAAAGAGGAGAAATAATGATTTTAACCCCCTAAGTACCTATGTTTTTTACTAATCTCTTCATATGGAGAGGGTATCTAAGTGTGGTGCATATTACAATTTGCATGGAATAAAGCTTAAGAAGGCTATGGGCCCTCCAAAAATCACAAAAACCCTTACAATGTGTGAATTTCTTAGCAGATGCACGGGTCACAAAGTAGACAAAGGAACATGTGGCGCCAATGCACAACTAAAAAATGACCCTTTGGCGCAAGTGCATAGAACATGCTAGGAAAAATAGTGGGTTGAGTGCATGTGTGCTGAAGACACGCCTATGGGTCAAAAAACCCGTGCACCTCTGTTACATGGCCGCGAAGAAAATTTCAGATGAAATTCTCTTAGCTCAGCTTTGAATTTGGATTTTTGCACGTAGGTTTGGGCCGGTTATGGTTCTTGCAAGTTAAATAAACGAAAAAGAAGAGCTAAAATAACCCAAATGGGGGAGGAAATTGATACCTATTCCCCAGTGGAGATGCAAATCTATTGCATTTCTTTTGTCACCTAAATGAGCAAAATAGAGATGATTACAAGTCCAGTTGGGTTAGCTAGGCAAAACAACTGTGAATGCAAGAGTTAGAAACATCAAGCATATGATATAAACAAAAGACTAAACTAAGAACGATAAGAAAAACTAAACTAGAGTGTGTTGTTCCATAGTCTACACTTAAGGCTAGGAGGTATAGAGTCTAGGCATCCAGAAAAGAGTAAAAGATAAGGGAAGGAGAAAACAACTAGAAGAGAAACTATAGTTGATTTCTATGTCATCTCTGTCTAACTTCCACTTGTTCTTGAGTGGCTATGTCTCGTTCAATAGCTGCCCACGAACGTTCGAGTTCGACCTAGGTGGTTGCAATTCTTAGGATAGTGTCAAAGAGATTTAAGGCAATGTTGGTTTGGTCTGAGAGGCCGAGTTCTATGTGAGGTTGCCTTGCAACAGGGACAGTCATTTAAGGAACAGATATTTATGAGGCTATTGTTTTTAAGTTGTTGATTCAATTTTTTGATTTATACGAGAGAAAAAATCTCGTGAGACATATTAGTAGTTTAACAAATTGAAGGTCATTTTCTATGACTAAGTTAAAAATTTGGAGCCATGTATGAAGTGAAAGGAAAACATAGAGCTATCAGACAATGTGAGGCATCATTTCAAGAGGAATCTCACACTGTAACAGAAGAATAAAAAGAAGAGAAATAGTTTAATGAAGCGTAAAATATAGCGATCTAAGTAATCCATGGGTCTTTTACCTGCTAATATCCAATACAGAGGACGCAAATAATTAGATAACTAAAACATGATTGCCACAGTAGAGGTTGTACCAAATTGCAGTCAAAGCATTTATCAAAGATGCATATAAAAATGTCATGAAGCATGAAATAACATAAGAAAGCACATAACTCAATCTTGACGGAATATGGAGTCTCCAATTCGCTTTGTATTAATTCCTGGCGATGGAAAATTTCTCTATCACAATCTGCCAAAAGAAAAAGCCCTTTGTTTTTCTTCAAAATGCCTATTTATACAAGACTAAAAAACACTTCAAATTCCATTCATTCCATAAACCTTTGATTACAATTGAGGAAAGGAAGCGTTTCATTTCCCCGCTCTTTGTCTTCACCCATGTAGGCGGAACACCTTCCTTTATTTGCTCCCTTGTACCCAAAAATGGAATAGAATAAGGCATGTCATCATTTCACATCAGAAGCCTGCCCTTTCCCCTGCTTAACGCAACTGACACAAATTTCAATCAACTGGGTTATCAACCTGGAGGGCTCTGCTTGGTTGTTGGCCTCGAAAGTGTAACAATTCTTCCCTAGCTATGGCAATCATCTTGCTACTTTTCGGTCTTCCATGATGATGGACCATAATTGTAAACTTGATTTTATTAACCATTTGTCCACTTGGGAAAATTCAACCTAACTCAGCTGGGATATTTTGGATTGTTCCTTTTTGACATTCTCCTTGATATCTAACAGGTGTTTGGCTATGTTAATTTTTCCCAGTGTCCGAACACTATCCTCCTTATCAAGGTTCAACAAATTTTTATTTATCAGGCCGAATGTCTCTTCATAAGAATTATTCATCTCTTTAGTTCTTCCTCTTCTCTCTGATATATTATGATCCCATTCCTTCAGTAATATATTTCCCCTGGTTTTCTCTGAGATGGATAATTTTACACTACCAACCATTCCTTCCCTTTCTCTTAAATAAATATCCTTTAGCACTTGATCAATAGTTTGAAATTGATTTTGGATGATTTCCACTTTGGCAAGAAATCTCTGCTGAGCTATTTCCACCTTCTATTGGATCTCGGTGGCTTGGTGCCAGAACGTATCTATATTTATGGCCTGGTTCTTAGCAGAAATCAGTTTTGACTGCAATTGTTGTATCAACTCCTCTTGTTGGCTTACCTGCACTTGTTTTATATGGACTGACTGATGCATTTGCTCGAGCTCAGCTCTAAGTTGTTCGATTTCTCGTTGGTCTGCTGCTCTGGCCTCCTCGAGACCTTTGTTCTCCTGATCCCTGGAATTCACTTCTACCATAACTACCTTTTCCTCCAACTTACCAACCAAGAGGTTCTTCTATTTCAACTGTGCCTTCAGAGTTCCAACTAAGTACTGATTGGCCGTAGCATAA
The DNA here is from genome assembly GCA_032191745.1 of Picea mariana. Lineage (NCBI taxonomy): Eukaryota > Viridiplantae > Streptophyta > Pinopsida > Pinales > Pinaceae > Picea > Picea mariana. The sequence continues at coordinate 9,037 of JASDQU010435904.1, forward strand.
GCTCCTAATGTTCCCGCTATCTCCTCAGTGAATTCTTTCTCTTTCACAGCCTTTCCATCTGTCATGATTTTAATTTTTTTGGCGACTATGCCCTCTCTTTGATATAATTCTTTCCTCACCACGGCCTTCCTTTTTTTATCAAAGAAAAATTCATTAGGAGGTAGCTACTCTACAGAAATGGGCGTCAATTCTTCATTGAAAATCCATCCCGCATTGGGATTCCCCTTTGTGAACTATAAGGGTGTGATAACAACAATCGGATTGTTGATTTCCTTGGATGATTATTTAGGGGTAGTGTCTGTGGCTAGCTCTTTTGATGTGATTGGTGAGGTGTCACCTACCTTTTGCGAGGGTATATCAACTTGACTTAGTACCCGCTTTCCTGGCGCAACTGCCTCTCAGTTTTTCTCTCCTCGATCAAGGATTTCGGCTCCCTGTTCCGAGGTATCCTTTTTTTTTGTCCCTTCCTAATTTTTCTCCTTGCTAGGACTTGATTTCTTTGGGCCTTTGGCTTCTATCTACTTTACATCTGGAATCTTTGGGGTTTTTCCCTATAAAATTAGGGGGAGGCAACTCTTCTGATGCTCCTTGAATTTGAGGAAATCAACCATATCTCCTGGTGGCAAGGCTTGAATCCGGCTCAAGACTTCAGAGTAGGACCTCACACCTCAGAATATTTAATCATGTTGTGAATCCTTGTGTTCGTATCTCTTCAGGATAGAATTCGCCAAGTGATTACTCACAACCTTATTTGGGTCGTTCTTTTTGAACTCAATGTTCACCAACTTCATTTCCTCCAAGGTTGTGGCCTCTGCTTTGGCATGGACCAAATCTAATAAAGAGTATGACCCAATGTGAATGGGGAAGGGTGGCCATACCTTCTTCGATAGTCCTCTGAGATCCTTTCTTATTCCACCAAGCACATCTTTCTTGGCGATCTCGCGGCATATTAGCTTATCTGGCAGAAATAACGACAAAACATGGGGGGGAACGGAGGTGCCAAAAACCCTGATGTATGAATGCTCTTCTTCTACATACCAATCTGCTACATTATGCAGGTTGGCCATGATGTTATCTTAAATCTATGGAGGTGGATGGATGAAGATAGAAACATGCATCGGTACCATTACCGAGTTAAAAATCTTGTAGATGAAATCTTTGGCCTTATCCTCCCAAAGCTTCGATTGGTAGACATGGATAGGCTCAACATCAGATGAAGTCTAGATCCATCTCATCAATGGGAAAGGTTTCATGAAGCAGATAGCATCCATGATGTAGGCAGACATAAAGAATGAAGATGTTCTCCCACTGGCTTTCTGCACTCAATATTCAGTAATTCGACTGGTGAGACTATCCGACATCAGTTTGGCCCAGTTGAAAGAATAACCTTCAGCGAATGTATAAATGAGTGACACCCATGGGAGGAAAAAGTGAGTTGTGTCCTCCTTCCCATACAATCTACAGGCCATCATCACTACATACTTTAACTATGGCTCTAAAGAGGAGATTGAATAAATTCCATTAGTATCAGCCCTAAATTTCGTGGGGTGTGAAACCCAGTCTTTGATCAGATTAGATAAATCTTTCCTGAACTACTCACATTCCTTCCTTTTGAACTCCTCTATGAATTTGGTATTGTAAATATGATTTGGAATGGGTGACAATTTATACATTGCCTGTAGGTGCTCTGGTCTGAAAGACCCAACTGCTTCACTCTGTTCGTTGAATATCGTTCTGGTCAGGAGGTCTACATGGTCCAGTGCCCATCTTACCATATCATAATAGGGGAGAAGATGTGGCCTTGCTGCTATTTTGTGCATCTCCACTTGAGAAACGACTTTGTATTTGGTGGACATGTCATCATTCTCGTCATCACAAGAATCATCCGAGCAATTTATCACCTCGGGCTGCAGAACATTGGAAATATGTGTCCATGTTTTAATAGTATTGATACTTCGAGGCGAAGTATTAGAAACAATATATGAACCTTGGCCTGAGCTCTTGATGACTACCTTTTGTGCTTTTTGTGGATCCATGGTGTATTAAATTGCAATTAGATCCCCTGTCACAAAATATTGAAAACACAGACAAAAGTTATCCTGCTAAAATAGCTCTGCGCACAATAGAAAGGAAAGATGAGATAATGAAAGAAAACCCTCTTCTTAAAAACTTAAGTTAGTGCTATTCCTTGTCGACATAATGGTTAAATGGTTTAATGGGAATATTTTAGCAAATAAGTGGGATCTTAATGTCAATCACTTCAATGAAATTCAAATAAATGCCATAAATATTTGACAACTCGTAACTTGGGAAAAGAGTAGAAACGTTAAAAGCTTCATCCATAGATCGTACAGTTAAAACCTACTCAAGGAATTAATTAATACATCTTATCTCCTTTAATTTCATGCTTTTAGTCCTTTATCCCCTTTTCAGTGCTTGCTATATTGGACGATTTCGCTTCTAGCCTTCGAGACCCAAAAGCTTGAAGTCGCAATGTTGCGAAATTATTTATAATTTGTTATTTAACTTAAGATTTTTAGTAACCCATCTTAATTAATGAATATTGCAACTTCAGGGATCGGATTTACAAAGGTGTTGTGTTTTAAGGCAAGAATCGTCGAGGCGCAAAATCATGATAAAGACTAACTATGGTTTAAAAAGATTATTGTTGATATTTACTTGAGTGACTTGAAAAGACTTCGCAACTTCGCATCTCGAGGGTTCGGAAAGTGTTAGATGAGTAACTCTCGAAATGCGAGAGCACGAGGTGATGACATCAAACTATCTTTACTTAGAGGCTCAATAATGGTAGTTAGAACTAAACCTTATCATTACTTCATGTGTCGGGATACCGGGGCTTGGTAGGTACATCATGAAATATGTGAGATCCCAAAATCTAGCTTTTTGGGCTTTATTATAACCTCTTACTTATTTATAAATAAGGGCGGCTCCAACCTTTGAACCAAGAGTATAAAAATAAAATAATATGTTCCAACATAAGCTCCAACTAGGGATCTCATCTTCTTGTGGGACGAGAAGAACAATAGACCAAGTGCCTGTATTAGGTAGATGGAGTCGCTAGTTTGCTTCTGCTAAAACTAGCTTAGGGAGAGGATACAGAGGGAAACCTGAGATTTCGCCTTTACTTCTAGAAAGATTTTTAAAACTCAAACGCCTTCTAAACTCAGTTGCAGTCCATTCGGTAACTTTCCTTTTCTCGATACTGAGCTCGGTACTACCTAAGATGATCAAAACAATCATAGGAAATTCGACGGGTCCTGTGATTTTTGGCTTGCATCAAACGAAGTGAATTTATTGTTCTTAATTAGGGAGCCCTGCATGAGTTTGGGATTTAGATCCATTTTTGAAAGAATTTGGTTACCAGAGTACAGTGAAATACATGTATGACAGCCTTCCAGATATCTTAGATATTGCTTCATTGCCAGCGGGCCTGTTCAGTACCCCAGTGAAGTTATTTGGCTCCCTTTATTTAATTTCCTTTCACCACTTCAAAGTAATTTTTCATTTAAATGTTGAGATGAGGGAAATTGTTTTACGAATTTCATTTTGTCATCTCCACAGACTAGATGGGGGAAATCAATTTGAATTTCCTTTTGCCATCTATTGTGTATGTTTTAAATGAAGTGGGGGCAATCAATCAGTATAAAGCATACCAGGGGGTGACATCTGTGTAATAATTGCAACAGAGGCCGGTCTACTCTCTTTGATTTCTCTGGGCCGACTTCTTCTTGACTTTCAAAACATCTTAGTCTGCAGGAAATTACAAGAGAAGTTGTTTCCAGGGATCTTTCTTTGAGCAAGACTTAATCCTTCAAAGCCCATTAAAAAAACTAAGAGAGTTAGGAACAACCCATGCATAACTTTGCTCAGTAGGAGGTCGAGTAGTTGTGACGACTGGCTTATTTTCTAAGATTGGCTTGCCAGCTTCTAGAGATAAAGCGTAACCTATTCTTCCTATGTAGAGGCCAAGGGGAGGTATCTAGGTTTCAAGGAGAGAGAGCCAAGGATAGTGAGGAGATGACAGAGAAGGTTTTGAAGTATAAAAAAAAAAAATCGGGTCATACAACACAATCTTGACTCTTATAAATCTTTCTTGGAGAGGCTTTGCTTCCCTCTTTGATTTAAATATTTTTAAATTGTCCAGGTGAGATTTTTAAAATGCCCAATAATTTTTTTTTTCTTTAATGATACATCAAGAAAACATATCATTTTCATGATATCGTTGCTGTGCTTAAGTGATATTCGTTTGAAAACTAGATGTTTTGGAGATTTATACCCTTGCCTTACCATTTTGTTTTCTTCTTAACAAATATTTTTTTATCACATGTTTTGGGTGAGTCAATTTCCCGATGCGTGACCATCCATTTTTTCCCTTTACTATGTGGGTCGTAAGTCGTAATCCTGTAGGGAAAAAAAATGAAAAGTATCAGGGCATCAATATTTATGGAACTCAACAGATTGAAAACTTTCATATCCCAACTTCTAAGAAATTTCTAACCTTTTTTATTTGCGATGAAAGTAGAACTTACCGAAAATCTCTAAAACAAAAACAAGGAAAACAAACCAGTATATACAGTGGAAATTCAGAACAATCATTCAATGCATGTAGTTCTTCAAATAACGGCCATTGACAGGGGCGTTGAGAATTTTACTGTCTAGATTTTCTAATAGAAATGAATTCTTCCCTTCAGAAGCTGTGACTTTGAAAGGTCCATACCAAATATGGTCAAATTTTCCATGTTTGCAGAGTCTTCCCTCCTAGCATCCCATTTCAAAACCAAATCGCCAGGGAGGAATTCCCTATCTTTGACCTTATGATCAAATAGTTCTTTCATGTTGTCTTGGTATTTCTGCATCCTTTCGCCCACCTCAGCCCTATGTTGGTGAACCTCAATCAGCTAGTTTATTCTCTTTGTGACATGGTTTGGTTCTTCTTTCTCATATTGCTAGAGATTCATTACAGGAAGTTCTATATTTATAGGAAATACCATGTTAGTCTCGTATACCAGTTGGAAAGGTGAAGTGCCAATAGATTTCTTCGTGCCTATCTGATTTTCCCACAAAGCGTACTTGAGATGCACATGCCAAGATTTTTTTTTTCACTCAGCACTTTCTTAATTATGGTAATTAAAATTTTATTTGATGATTCGGCTAACCCATTTACTTGAGGGTAATATGCAGTGGAGTGGACCAATACGATGTTATAGTTTTGGCAAAAACTAACCATTTCCATAGACTTGAATGCCTGGGCATTTTCCATGACTATCTTTCATTGACAACTGAATCTGGACAATATGTTCTCTTCCAAGAAATCTATAACCACTAAATCGGTCGCCTTTCTAGTCGGAATGGCCTCCACCCATTTGGTGAAGTAATCTATGGCAGTCAGGATCCATTTATGTTGAGCATTGGAATGTGGGTTGATTTCTCCTATAAAATCCAATCCCCATTGTTGAAAGGAGGCTTCTACTTTTATCGGGACCATAGGTAGAGATGGGATTTTTTGTTTTCCTGTGAACAAATGGCAAGGGTTCCAAACTCTGACTTTGGTGTTGACATCTGAGAATATCCTAGGCCAATAATATCCCACTCTCAGGATTTTATAAGTTGTCTCCCTCCACGGGTGATGTCCTCCACATACCCCTTCGTGAAATTCGTTTATTACCTTTTCTGTTTCAGATTCCACTAGACAAACCAGTAGGAAGCCTAATGGGTCCTTCCAATACAATTTTATTTCAGATATACATTACTTCACTACATGTAGCTTTAGTGTCCTGGTCTTAGATGGAGACAGATCATCAGGGCACTTCAGGGTCAATAAGTAGGAGACTATGTCTTTATACTAGCTTGATGAAACAAGCCTCTCTTCGATTTGAGTCGTAGATATTTGGTCATCGAAAGCATATATGTCCACATCTCCTTCATATTTCTGCATGTTATTTAGCCTGAGTGCTTGGAAATTTGTTTTAGTCATGAGCTTAGCCAAACCCTATCCTTTTTACCAATTTTTTCAGCTTCACTTCCAGATCAAATTCTTGAATCTTGGCGAGCCACCGACCCCTCTTCCTGTCACTATCAGGTTGTACCAATATGTCTTTTACAACACAGGTAGGTACATATGCTATCACATTGGAGTGTATCACATAAGTCCTGAAATATTTTAGCACCTTTACCATAGTGTATGCTTGTTTTTCCATTATATCATATTTTAGTTCAGCATCTCTAAGACTTTTACTGAAGAATGCTATCGGTTGCTTGAAACCTTCCTCATTTTTTTGGAGGAGTACCACAACAATTGTGTGTTCGGATGCAAATGAGAAAATCAAAAACTATTTTAGGTAGTCAAGGCTCGCTAGTATAGGTGCTTCACTTATAACTTTTTTTATCTGGGAAAATGACGCTTTGGCTTCAGTCATCCATTTGACTGCGCTATTTTTCTTGAGCATATCTATGATCAATTTCACAATTTCAGCAAAATTTGGAATGAACCTTCTCAAAAAAACTTTTTTTTCCTAAAAAAGACTGAATTTCTTTAACGTTTCTAGGAATATTTATGGTGTCTATAGATTCAACCCTTTTAGGATCGATTTTAATTCTGTCTCGAGACACAATATGGCCCAAGAGTTTACCTTCTTGCATTGCAAAATGAGACTTTTTGGGGTTCAAGTAGAAACCAAACTTTCAACATTTCTCGAAAGTTCATTGGAGGTGTATCAGATGGTCTTCATCAGATTTAGAGAACACAAATAGGTCGTCGAGGTAAATAACCATGAATCTGTCTCTTTCACCGATGAAGGCGATGTCCATAGCTCTCTGGAAGGTGGCACCTGCGTTCATCAAACCAAAAGGCATTTTGTCATACATGAATGTACCCCAAGATGTAGTGAAAGAGGTTTTTTCCTTATCCTTTTCGTTGACCGCGATCTGAATGTAACCCGAAAACCCATCGATCATCAACATTCTATTAGCACCAACTACCTTTTCTAAGATGTGATCCATCTTGGGTAGAGGATAATTGTCCTTGAGAGAGGATTTATTTAGGTTTTTGAAATCCATGCACAGTCTGATTTCCCCACTCTTTTTCCTGACCAGGACTAGGTTTGCCACCTAGTCAGAGTACCTAAGAGGTACGATTATTTTTGTTTCTAAGAGATTTTTTACTTCTCTTTTGACCACGGGCAATAAAATGGGGTTGATTTGTTTGAGCTTCTGTATGAATTGTTTAAATCCACTTTTCAAAGGTATCTTGTGTTCGATAACAGAGGTGTCGTAGGTTCTTAGCTCATCGCAAGTCCATGCAAAAACATCCTTGTACCACTCGAGTAAGTCTACATACTTTCTTTTCATCTCAGGAGGAAGGTACTTTGATAGTTTCACTATCCTAGGTTCTTTAGCAGTCCCTACGTCATAGTCTTCGACCTCCTCTGGTTGGGGGTGCAAGGTAGACTTCAGAGGCATGTCATTTTGGTCAAACAACCTTTCTAGAGGTATCAAGCCCTTGGGGATCTAATTATTTTTTAACACTAGCATGCGATGATTTGCGATTTTTTCCTGGAACTCCTGAGGCTCCTCCCCTTCCTGCATAATCCATGTATTGTCATTTTGGTTTTCTTGGTCAATGTGAGTTTTGAAAAAATCATCCACCATTTCTAGGAACTTTCTGATCTATTTTTCATCTTCGAATACCTGCCAGTGTTGTATGTTGTTTGGTATGGATGGTCTATGCCTCACCTCTATGTGGTATTTTAATTTGAAAGTGGTAGGGGGTGCGAAAGTCGATCCTGGTTTGGCCAGTGAATCAACTTGCTGGTTTTCGGCTCATGGGATGAAATGAACCTTTACCGATGAAAATAAATATTCCATTAGATCCCAGGTGCAATTTCTGTAGGACCTCAGTCTCGGGTGCTTGGCCTAGTACTGTTGATTTACCTACTTCACAATCAGTTCTGCATCTCCATAGAACTCTAATTTCTTTATGTTTAGCTTCTTGGCAGCTTCCAATCCCAAGACTAGAGCTTCATATTTGCATACGTTGTTTGTGTAGTCTATGTCCCACTGTAGCCTATAAGAGAAGGGGATGACATATTCATTTTAAGGTGCTACGAAAAGCACGCCCGCACCTTCTCCTTCACATGACGAAGCACCATCAAAAAACATTTTCCAAGTTCCAGTGCTATACACATTTTAAGTTTTCTTTTCAGTTTTGATTTCATCAATATAACTTTCTTCCTTACAATTATTTTCACTATTGTCAAAAGACAGATCACAATTTCCTAGGTCTTGATTAGCAATATAAACAGGGTAATTGTTAGGATTCTGAGGATCACTTACCGTATATGCCAATTGTGTTTCCCTATATAACTAAGTGAACTACCCACCAAAAACAGGGATCGTAGCGTAGGTCATATCTAGCTGAAGGGATCCCCCAAGCTTGGCTCCCCAAGATCTAGATAATAGCAAACTTTACTTTGAGGGTATATCAGTGACAACTACATCCATTAGGACATTTTTCACTGGAATCTGGGAGAGGGAGACTACTAAATCTTTGATCATGCTCATGCACTTAACTCTCCCTGAATCGAACGAGTAAAGATCTCCATAGGGTCTGGTGATTTCAAGGCCTAGCTTATCCATAATGGATTTGGGCATTACGTTATGAGAGGCCCTAGATTCCAGCATGCAATTATGAAACAATCGATCGTGCACTTTTAGGGTAATATAGAAGGGGGCGACGGTATCTCTGGCACCTTCAAAATGTGGACCAAAAGTGATATTAGGCTCATCATTTTCCAAATTTATCACATCAGACTGACTCTCCAAATCTGAAAAATTTATCATCTTGGTTATTTTCTTTTAGTACACAGGATTCTTCACCAACTCGACCAAAGGTATTGGTATCTTGATCTTATTTATCTCATTTTCTAAGGAGAAACTTCTCACAATTTTATCTGTTTCCTTGGTTGATACTTCATGCTCTTTCCTATCCATTTTATTTGTTTGCACTGTTTTATTTTCAGTGGTTCTGGGAATTTTAGGTGTCCGCGTTTCAACTATATTAGTTCTTCTCACTTGGGTTTCATCCTCCTTTGCGTTGGTATTCTGCGAGTCTACCCCTTTGTTATTTCGCGTCTCGGTCTCTTTCTAGATGGGCTCGTATGTTTTACCCCTAGGAAAAATTTTCTTGGGTTGAGTGGTCGATACAGGTTTTTGTTTATGCCTCAAATTTTATTTATGCTAGAGCTCAACCATTATGGTGTCGTCCATTCCTTGATAAGTGAGATCATCAACATTGTTTAGGTTATTATCTGCACCTGATGATTGTTTAGTGTTTAGAGACTTCTCATAATCTTCTTTCGTCAAATGAGGTTGTATATAGTTGTCGCCTAAATTGTTTACGTCTTATTCCAAATCCTAGAACTCTTGCATATCATTTCCTCCAATAAAATTTTCATTTTTTAGAGGTGTTTGAATTTTTTGATCTTCATTTTTAATTTGTCTTTGTTGAATCCGAGGATTGGGGTTTCTCCTGAATTCTCTCTTAACGAATTGATCAAATTTGGATTGGTCTTGCTCCATTCTTGAGATTTTGTTTGATAGCTATTTTATTATCCTAGCCATGTCATTCATTTTGTCATTCGAGGACCTTCCAGATCCAGAGGGACTCGCTTGTTCTCTAAAGCGTTTGGTTTCTCTATTTCCCGTTTCGATTTTTGTTTTTAATTTACCCGAAGCCATCATGTTTGACTCAATTTCCACAGCGTCATATTGCATTTGGGTTAAGTCGGCCCCTGTCCTTTCTCTTAACAATAGAGAGAAATTGGGTTCAAAAGTTACTTTGGTAGCGGGTTGGGATGGTTTAACTTCAACATGGATCTTATTGTACAACTTGTTAAATCTTTGGATAAATTCCATAACAGTTTCAGATCCCTTTTTTCTTAAGGACCCAAATTTGGTCAAATAGTATAAATGATCCTTTCTTTCACCCCATTGTTTGAGAAAAAGGTCTTCTAGCACATCGTAGGATAATATCAAACCTGGGGGCAGGCTCTGAAACCAAGTTCTTACCTGCCCCTCGAAGGTCTGGAAAAACAAACGAGAATACACGTCCTCATGTTCAAGACCTAGAATATCAGTGAATTGATCGAAGAAGTTGATATGCTCGGCTGTGGTTAGAACCCCTTCTCCTGTGAACTTGGGTAAGTTTTTCATATAGTTTTTGAGTAAATCATGGAGGGGTACTAGAAGGACCAAGGAAGCGTATCTAGCGGCCACTTTGGTGAAAACCTTAGGGGGAAATTATTGGCCTTGACCTCCTACTCCCCATGCTCCTCCTCCGACGATGATCACGGATGACCTAGGAGAGGAAAATGGTGCGTTATAAAGAGGGTTGGAAAAGATGTATAGTGACTCCCTAGCTTCCCCGGGATGGAGAGGAAAAAAATTGGGGAACATTTTACCAGGGGAGGTGAAAGTTGGAAAAGGGAGAGAGGGTAAACGGGGACTCGATTCCTCTGACTTGCAGGATATGTAAATGGGAGAGCCCACCGATGTCGAATCCATGGGCGTGGAAACTTCTTCGAGGCCTTGAGTGACAGAGGGGTTTATATTGAGATCCAATGGAATATCGATAGGGATGATATTTATAGCAGGCGTGTCACCCCTACTAACGTAAGAGGTAAATGAAGAGGTTTCGGTCTTAATATTGAGTAGGATTTGCTCGGACTTTAGGGTCTCGGCTTCAACAGTACTGTCTGATGTTTTTCCAAGAGAAGGTTCTTGTGAGGACGAAGGTTCCAAAAAGGTCTTATCTTTTGACTGAGTAGACTTGGGTTGGTAAATAACAACGTTTTGTTTGAAAAGACCCCTTGGTTTTAATATTTTTTCAGGGTTGGAAACTGGCATAGCCTGTTTAGCATCTGGGTTTTGTCTAGTGTTCCTTTGAAAGGATGTCATCTTACTTAAAAGTGTGTTCGCCAAGTGAAAGGTAAAGGTTTATCCTTAACAAGGTGATCGCTCTTTGTTCACTATAAAAAAATGACCTTGGAAATGTCGTTCTCTTAGGGGAAAGTGACTACGATTCTCCGTTCCCTGGAAACAGTGCCAGAAAGATGTTGTTCCAGAGTCTGTACTTAAGGCTAGGAAGTATAGAGTCTAGACATCCAGAAAAGGGTAAAATATAAGGGAAGGAGAAAACAACTAGAAGAGAAACTATAGTTGATTTCTAAGTCGTTTGTGTCTAACTTCCACTTGTTCTTGAGTGGCTTTGTCTCATTCAATGGTTTCCCACGAACGTTTGAGTTCAACCTGGGTGGTTGCAGTTCTTAGGATAGTGTCAAAGAGGTTTAAGGTGATGCTGGTTTGTTCTGAGAGGCCGGGTTCTATGTGAGGTTGCCTTGCAACGGGGACAATCATTTAAGGAACAAAGATTTAAGAGGTTGTTGTTTTTAAGTTGTTGATTCAATTTTTTGATTTATACAAGAGAAAAAATCCTGTGAGACAAATTAGTAGTTTAACAAATTGAAGGCCGTTTTCCATAACTGAGTTAAAAATTTGGAACCATGTATGAAGCGAAAGGAAAAAATAGAGCTGCCAGACAATGTGAGGCATCATTTCGAGAGGAATCTCACACTGTAACATAAGAAGAAAAAGAAGAGAAATAGTTTAATGAAGTGTAAAATATAGCAATCTAAGTAATCCACAGGTCTTGTACCTACTAATAGTCGATACAGAGAAAAAGTTACAAATAATTAGATAACTAAAACATGATTTCCACAGTAGAGGTTGTACCAAATTGCAGTCAAATCATTCATCAAAGATGCATATAAAAATGTCATGAAGCATGAAATAATAGAATAAAGCACATAACTCAATCTTGACGGAATATGGAGTCTTCAATTCACTTTGTATTAATTCCTGGTGATGGAAAATTTCTCTATTACAATCTGCCAAAAGAAAAATCCCTTTGTTTTTCTTCAAAATGCCTATTTATATAAGCCTAAAAAACACTTCAAATTCTATTTGTTCTAGAAACCTTTGATTACAATTGAGGAAAGGAAGCGTTTCATTTCCTTGCTCTTTGTCTTCCCCCATGCAGGTGGAACGCCTTCCTTTCTTTGCTCCCTTGTACCCAAAAATAGAATAGAATAACGCATGTCATCATTTAACACCAAAAGCCTACCCTTTCCCCCGCTCAACACAATGGACACACCTTTCAATCAACTGGGTTATCAACTTGGAGAGCTCTTCTTGGTTGTTGGCCTTGAAAGTGTAACAATTCTTTGCCAGCTGTGGCAATCATCTTGCTACTTGTTGGTATTCCATGATAATGGACCATAATTGTAAATTTAGTTTTATTAACCATTTGTCCACTTGGGAAAACTCAACCTGACTTAGTTGGGATATTTCGGCTTGCTCCTTTTCGACATTCTCCTTGATATCTAATAGGTGTTTGGCTATGTTAATTTTTCCTGGTGTCCCATTGCTATCCTCCTTATCAAGGTTCAATAGATTTTTATTTATCAGGTAGAATGTCTCTTCACAAGAATTCTTCATCTCTTTAGCCCTTCCTCTTCTCTCTCATATATTATGCTCCCATGCCTTCGGTAAGATATTTCCCCCATTTTTCTCTGAGATGGATAATCTGACACTACCAACCATTCCTTCCTTTTCTTTTTCTATGACAACCTCCTGGAAAATGATTCGACCCGCCCCAGCTTCCGTTTCTCTTAAAGAAATATCCTTTAGCGCTTGATAAATTGTTTGAAAGTGATTTTGGATGATTTCCACTTTGGAAAGAAATCCTTGCTGAGCTATTTCCACCTTCTATTGGATCTCGGTGGCTTGGTACCGGAACATATCTATATTTATGGCCTGGTTCTCAGCAGAAATCATTTTTGACTACAACTGTTGCATCAACTCCTCTTGTTGGCTTACCTACACTTATTTTATCTGGACCGACTAATGCAATTGCTCGATCTCGGCTCTAAGTTGTTCGATTTCCCATTGGTCAGCTGCTCTGGCATCCTCAAGACCTTTGTTTGCCTGATACCTGACATTCTATTCTGCCATAACTACCTTTGCCTCCAACTTACTGATAAAGAGGTTCTTCCCTTTCAACTGTGCCTTCAGAGTTCCAAATGAGTATTGATTGGCCGTAGCATAATCTCCTAATGTTCTCGCTATCTCCTCGGTGAATTCTTCCTCTTTCACGGCCTTTCCATCTGTCATGATTTTAAATTTTTTAGCCACTATTCCCTCTCTTTGATATAATTCTTGCCTCACCACGGCCTTCCTTTTTTTATCAAATAAAAATCCGTTAAGAGGTAGCTCCTCTATAGAAATGGGCATCATTTCTTCATTGAAAATCTGTCCCACATCAGGATTCCCCTTTATGAACTGTAAGGGTGTGATAACAACAATCAGACTGCCGATTTGCTTGGATGATTTTTTAGGGGTAGTGTCTGTGACCATCTCTTTTGATGTGATTGGTGAGGTGTCGCCTACCTTTTGCAAGAGTATCTCAACTTGACTTAGTACTCGCTTTCCTGGCGCAATTACCTCTGGGTGTTTCTCTCCTCGATCAGGGATTTCGGCTTCCTGTTCTGAGATATCCTTTTTTTCTATCCCTTCCTGATTTTTCTCCTTGCCAGGACTTGAGTTCTTTGGGCCTTTGGCTTTTGTCTTCTATACTTCTAGAAGCTTTGGGGTTTTTCCCTGTAAAACTAGTGGGAGACAACTCTTCCAATGCTCCTTGAATTTGAGGAAATCGACCATATCTTCGGGTGGCAAGGCCTGAATCCGGCTCAAGAATTCAGAGTAGGACCTCGCACCTCGGAAGATATCATCAAGGGGTGAATCCTCATGTTCATATCTCTTCAGGCCACAATTCGCCAAATGATTACTCACAACCTTATTTGGGTTGTGCTTTCTGAACTCAATGTTCACCAACTTCATTTCCTCCAAGGACGTGGCCTCGGCTTTGGCATGGCCAAAATCTAATAAAGAGTACAACCCAATGTGAATGGAGAAGGGTGGCCATACATTCTTTGATAGTCCCTTGAGCTTCTTGCTTATTCCACCAAGCATAGCCTACCTAGCAATCTCGAGGCATATTAGCTTATCTGGCAGAAATAACAACAAAACATGGGGGGGAATGGAGGTGCCAAAAACCATGATGTATGAATACTCTACTTCTATATACCAATCTGCTACATTAATCATGTTGGCCATGATGTTATCTAAAATCTGGGGAGGTGGATGGCCGAAGATAGAAACATGGATCGGTACCATTACCTAGTTAAAAATCTTGTAGATGAAATCTTGGCCTTATCCTCCCAAAGCTTCGAGTGGTAGACATGCATAGGCTCAGCATCAGACGGAGTCCATCTCCAGCTCATCAATGGGAAAGGTGTCATGAAGCAAATAGTGTCCATGATGTAGGTAGACATAAAGAATGAAGATGTTCTTCCACTGTCTTTCTGCGCTCGATATTCAGTAATTCGACTGGTGAGACTGTCTGACATCAGTTTGGCCCAGTCGAAAGAAAAACCTTCAGCGACTGTATAAATGAGAAGCAACCATGGCAGAAAAAAATGAGTTGTATCCTCCTTCCCGTATAGTCCATAGGCCATCATCGCTACATACTTGAACTGTGTCTCTAAAGAGGAGATTGAATAAATTCCATTAGTATCAGCCCTGAATTTTGTGGGGTGTGAAACCTAGTCTTTGATCAGATCAGATAAATTTTTCCCAAACTGCTCACATTCCTTCCTTTTGAACTCCTTTACGAATTTGGTATTGTAAATATGATTTGGAGTGGGTGACAATTTATACATTTCCTGTAGGTGCTCTGGTTTGAAAGACTAGACTGCTTCCCTCTATTCGTTGAAAATCATTCTAGTTAGGAGGTCTACATGGTCCAGTTCCCATACGGCCATATCATAATAGGGGAAAAGCCATGGCCTTGCTGCTATTTTGTGCATATCTGCTTGAGAAACAATTTTGTATTTGGTGGACATGTCATCATTCTCCTCATCGCAGGAATCATCCGAGCAATTTATCACCTCGGGCTGCAGAACATTGGAAATATGCATCCATGTTTTAATAGTATTGATACTTCGAGGCGAAGTATTAGAAACAATATCTGAACCTTGGCCTAAGATCTCAACCACTGCCTTGGGCATGTTTTGTGGAGACATGGTGTATGACCTTGCAATTATATCCCCTATCGCAAAAGATTGAAAACACAGACATAAGTTATCCTGGTGAAAGAGCTCTACGCACAATAGAAAGGAAATCTGAGATAATGAAAGAAAACCCTCTGGTTAAACACTTAAGTCCATGTTATTCCTTGTTGACAGAATGATTAAATGGTTTAATGGAAATATTTTAGAAAATAAGTGGGATCCTACTGTCAATCACTTCAATGAAATTCAAATAAATGCCATAAATATTTGACGACTCATAACTTGGGAAAAGAGGAGAAACGTTAAAAGATTCATCCGTAGATTGTACGGTTAAAATCTACTCAAGGAATTAATTAATCCATCTTAGCTCCTTTAATTTCATGCTTTTAGTCCTTTATCCCCTTTTCAGCACTCGTCGTATCGGATGATTTCGCTTCTATCCTTTGAGACCCAAAAGCCCGAAGTCGCGATGGTGCGAAATTATTTATAATTTGTGATTTAACTTAAGATTTTAATTAACCCATCTTAATTAATGAATATCATGACTTCGGGGATCGGATTTACAAAGGTTTTGCATTTTAAGGCAACAATATATGAGTCGCGAAATCACAATAGAGACTAATTACGGTTTAAAAAGATTACTCTTGATATTTACTTGAGTGACTTGAAAAGACTTCGCAACTTCGCATCTCGGAGGTTCGGAAAGTGTTCGACGAGTAACCCCCGAAATGAGAGAGCATGAGGTGATGACATCAAACGATCTTTACTTAGGGGCTTAATAACAGTGGTTAGAAATAAACCCTATCGCTACTTCATGCGTCAGGATACCAGGGCTTGGTAGGTACATCATGAAATACATGAGATCCCAAAATTCGGCTTTTTGGGCTTAATTATAACCTCTTACTTATTTATAAAGAAGGGTGGCTCCAAACTTTGAACCAAGAGTATAAAAATAAAATAATACGTTCCAACAGAGTGCATAAGGACGTTAGAACAAGAAATAAACAACATTCATGCAACCAATGGAAAGGATTGTATTATTGGAAAGAAAACACCAAAGAGAAAGAGAGACTTATGGGCCTCCTCCTCCTCGAAGGGAGGGATATTGAACCCCCAAATATTGAGATCTTCTTACAAGTAACAAACTAGAAGGAAATGGTGAAGAAAATCCAAAGCACATTCACTCAAGAGGTGATATGAATGGCTAAATGAGATGGTGCTTATATGCTCTTGACAAGGAAAGAGGATCCTCCAAGAGAATATAGGTAGCATAACAATACAAATGAATTCCTGGAAAATATAGTGCACCCATGGCCTCCTTTTATAGCATAGCTTTGAGGCATTATGCAACCAGTTATTAGTGTGAACAAGGGGACCTTTAGGGAACCTTTAGGTCTTTGACTAGCTCCTCAGTCAGATTCAACTGAGATTTGGGTGTCAAATCGACTTGGAAGTTGAACCAGAAGTGGGTGGAGGGACGACCAATATCATAAATGCGTCATAGTGAGGGGTGTGCATTTTTTAGTGTCCACAGTCACGCATCGTGTGCATGTGCACTTTTTCTTGTGTTTCTGGATGACACATGTGTGCACACTCCCTGTGTAGTCTTAGCGCATGTTGATTTTATAACTGGTTGTATAGTTCTGGACCTTGTGGAGATGCATTTTGGTCCATGAGTGAACTAATAGGTGCTTTGAAGATGTTGGATTCCTATAATCATTTGTTGATTAAATTTCGGTGATAACAATGGTGATTGCTTAGAACTGAAGAAAAGAGAAAGATCTGTGCATAGATCTACTACCCTAGTGTGCAGTACTCTACTTGACTTGGGAAGCTATGTGCTAATAAGAGGAGTCTGATATGAAGAAAAGAGGTAAGATATGAAAGTTTTGTGCTTCATTAAAGGTAAGATAAGTAGAAATTTTTGTTTTGAAAGTATGGATCTAGGTATGTTTGACAGATTTTGTCCTAGCCTGAAAACTAGGGAAGAGCTAGAAGAAATAAGGTTTGATGGGAGTAGATCTATTGGAAATAATGAAAGATATGTTATTCCTATGCATAGAAAGAATGTTTGGACTAACAAATGGATGAAGGAACCTAGAAATATTTTTTTGCAGGTTAGCTACTATGATCCTAGTGTGCAGTACAGTAAAGGCTGGGGATCATTTAAAAGAAAAAGAGGATTAACACTTTGTTATAGTTGCAAAAGAATGGGACATCTTGCTAGGGAATGCCCTGGTAGAAGACCTAATTGTCTTTGTTGTAAATCTATGGACCATGAAATTTTGGATTGCCCTAGAATGATTGATAAGGTTGAAAGAATGAATATGAGACAAGAAAACCCCAAAGAAGATCAAGAAACTAAGACCATGGTAGAACCCTAGACAGAATCAGAGACTGTACTATTGCATATGAAGGAAACCCTGAATGATCACAAAAATATCAACTTATCAGATATCTTCAAAGAAAAAAAGTGCATAGAAACAAGAATAAGAGACTTCGACATCGAATTTGTTTTGGATGAGGAAACACAGGTGAATATCATGACAGAAAGAACTTGGGAAATTTTAGGGAAGCCTGCTATGATTCCTTCATTGGGAGGAATAGGATTATTTAGAGGAAGGCTGATAACCCTATGTGGAAGACTGAACCAGATATCTATGAGCGATCATGGAACTTCAACAGTGGAAGAATTTGAGGTTGTTAAATTTATTGAGAATAATGCCCCATTTTCCATGTTACTAGGAAAATCCTGGATTGCGAAAGAGAAGATTCGAGGAAAAGAAGAGGAAGCTATAGAACAAAAACAACAAGACCTAAGAGACTTTCTGACTAAGAGAATAGCGCACTTATTGAAAGAACAAGAGGACCAGCCAAATCTAGTAAGGACCAAAGATATGGATGTCGAAGTTGCAAGAACACATGACGACTTGAAACACTTGTTTGTACAAGAGAGTAGAACACCTACCCTAGACATAAAATAAGTATTTCCCTTGAACCCTAATAAAGAATCTCAACAACGTGAAGTTACTATGCCAAGAAGAGATAAGAATCATAATTGAAAGAGGAATATCGAGATGCAGATCACTGGGAAGAAGGCTCGAAAACTCAATAAGAAGAGAGCAAAGATAGAAAAGTTGTAGGAAGTTCCAGAGGGGACTTCGCAAAAGGAGGGTTTGCAAAATTGGAACTTCGTTAGGATATCAGAATAAAGGAACATAACACTTCTCCATGGCAAAGAAATATAACTTTTGGAGGCATTATAACCATTATCTTGACACTCTTGAATGGTTACAACAATAGTTATGACCAGAAATCTCATCATCGAACCTTTGGGATTGCGCCACAATGGACAAGACTACTTTGATGAAGAATTCTTGT
This sequence comes from Picea mariana, assembly GCA_032191745.1. Taxonomy (NCBI): domain Eukaryota; kingdom Viridiplantae; phylum Streptophyta; class Pinopsida; order Pinales; family Pinaceae; genus Picea; species Picea mariana. The sequence goes on from JASDQU010435904.1 coordinate 27,624, forward strand.
CCGTTGGAGAGGTCTATTACATCATTGTTTACTTATCCCATTGACTTTTGCACCAAGAACACTTTCGCGAGTTGTATCCAAGCCAATAAGAGAACTCATTGTTATCGTGCTATATTTACTGAGCCTTCGACCCCTATTCTATTGCATTGAACACTTATTCATCAACCAAGATATCAGACTACGAGTGTGTATGTCAGACGAATTTAGCATTGTCGAGCATTCTGTAAAGGAGGTTCTCATAGACCTTATGGATGAGAAGGTTATGTCTTTCAGAGCTCAATCTTCATTCACGAGAGGAGTGCAAGCCTCTTTGTCGTCTTCTCACATATCCGGACCATACTAAGCTACAACCGAGAAAAGAACCAAGCATCGAGATGACTTAGAAAATGCAAAGTTAATTTTTTCTATCCTGCCCAACTACATCCTTCCTCTGGCCGGCGTGATGAGTTGTGACAGTGTCCCCCAAGACTTTAATTACACCCTGGTTACTACGTACCTGCCAAAGGGGATACATGCAGTTAGAATGCAACAGGATAATATCAAGACATTGAAGTTCAGTGACTTCAACCTAGGGGAGTGCAAGAAACAAGGTATGCTTTCTCCCTACAAGTATTTGACCAGGACGGAGGGGAAGAATGCAAATATCATCCCCCAAACATGGATCATGAACCTCACACAATCCACCATCCTGAATGTGATGAATATTCCACATTTTGGGAGACACTAAGAGGTTAACGCATGTGTGAAGCTCCTACTATCATGTTACCATGGAGGCTATGTATGGCTAGACATACACATCACAATCGATCCACCACTAATCCATAGGATCACTGGATTGAGCATGCAAGAACCCGATCCATAAGACTTCTCCCCAGGGAAGGCTTCAAACCATGCCCTGGCACAAATAATTAAGGATACTTATGGCGATGTAGAAAAGGGGATGCGAGGCTACAAGGTAGCTTCCATCCCGAATGGCATAATGCATCTAGCCTACTAGCTAATCACAGGAAATATCGTGAGGAAGAACAGACTTAGATAGGTCACACGATTCATTGTTGACCTTGCTAGGAAATGTGTAGAAGGACTCCAGATGAACTGTGTGAAGTACTTAGTCAACCAGCTGGAATTAGACTGTCGCAAAGCTCAAAATCAGGGCTATGAATTCCACTTTAGCTAGCTCCTAATCCTCATTCTGTTTACTACTTGGGAGATGCCGGAAGGTGCGAACTTCCCAAACATTGAGTTGTTCGATACGCTCCCTACAAAGTTCGCTATGTTATGGTACTCGAGCGAAATGGGAAAACAGTGGTAGTTGAATGTGGTATTTCATACATACTATCTCGAGTTGACGAGGGCTATTGGAGTTGTCCCTCACATGATGCTGAAAACCCTACACCGGTTCAGACACCTCATGAAGTTCCGCAAATATTGGCACTTCATTTATATCACTGTCCATGAAGATGAGCATAAAAAAGATCTTCAGTCATACTACAAGCTCACAGAGGAGGATCTTGAATTGAAGGCATTAGAGTCACATATCCAACAAGCAAAGAAGCAAGAAGAAATAGTACAGGTGCAATTGAAGCCCCTGTCAGCAATTGAGAGGATGAAGCAATCCCAAGAACATCGCACTTCTCAACAATAGGTCCACACCATTCAGAGCAAAGTCCTGGAAGTGACTCAAAGGCTCCAACCAATACATGACGAGGCTTGCCAACTATTCGCAGAGATTGAAGGCCGAGGATAAGAACTGGAGCAAGTCTTCACTACAGCTGAACAATGCTTAAAGGGACCTGTCAATGAGGTGGTTATTAAGGAGTTTGACGAGAAGGAGGCCTTGGTACAACAACAAGTTGAAACATCTCGAGCCAAGATCTAGGCTTTTGAAGCAGAGCTACCCAAACTAGAGTGACTCGGAATGAGTCATAGGTGAGTGTTGGGGGCCTGTTGGCTCTTGACCAAGTTTTGAGGATCCTTAGTCATGCTTTGACCTTTTTGGGACTTCTAAAGGTTGTCAAAGGAAAAGCGCAAGTTGAAGTGGAGATCGTCGATCTCGACCCCTTTTTAGGGATTTTTGGGTTTAAGGATTATGTAATAGGTATGGGAACGTTGGCCCATGGGTTTTACCCATTCTTTGGTCCATTTTGTAATATATAAATAGAAGTCTAGGCGATGTAACAAAGAGCCATTGTTGTTAGGTGCAAAAGTAGATCTGTGTGATTTGGCTTTGTGCGTAATGTGTAAGACTTGTAGAGCTAAGTGAAACTAATTGTAAGAATAATTTGTGTTGTAACCTAGCTCGGGGAAGGAGGATCTGGTGGAGTGTGCACAAATCTCCTGTCTTATGTAGAGTAAGACTTTGTGGCTCTGTGAATATAGAATGTTGACAGAAGAAAACAAAGAGAGGAAGAGTTGGTGGACGTAGCCCTAGGCTGGGGGTGAACCACGTACATCCTGTGTTATGGTTACTTTATGACTTATGTTTTGATATTTTTGATATGATTTATGATTAGTGCTTTATGTATGTTAGCTAGATATATGGATGCTTAGTGCTCTGTCTATGTGGATGAATGCTATATCTGATCTATCTTGATGTGCTAAGTTCTTCTATGTGTTAGATCTGGTTGAATACCACGCTGCGTTGTAATTAGGGTTTGTCTGCACTGTGAACTAAGATTAAGTACTGATGAATAATGAATGCTAAGTGCTCTGTTAAAGTTTTATAATCATAGATCTATGTCCTAGCTAAGGTTGCAGACATCTGAGTCCTGCAACCACCCCTACCTCTACCTCGGGTGAGACTTCATCTGCTTCACAGGTTTTGCCGAAAGGGCCTGTAGTTAGGGTTTTGTTGGTGTGATTTTGAAGTGTTGAACCCTGGTTATGCCCCTGTGCCAACATTTTCCCATCTTACTCTCGGTGATATGTTGTACCAAAATTTATATGTTTCTCAAATCCTTTAAACAACCCCTTCAATAAATTTTATGTGAACTTGGGATCTCTATCAGAAACAATTTCCTTGGGAACCCCCTATATCGTGTAAATTTCCTTCATGTAAATTTATACAATGTTGGCTTCCATGTGAGTTGTCTTCACTAGAATAAAATTTGTATCCTTAGTTAACTTATCCACCACTACCATGATGGAATCATGTTGCTTCATTGCTTTGGGAAACTTAGTAATAAAATCATTTGTAACAACATCACATTTACACTCTAGATTGGGTAATGGTTTTGGCATTCCAATTGGATGTTTATGCTCAACCTTTAAATTTTTACATTCTAGTAATTTGAATACGTAATCAATCACCTCTTTCTTCATTATTGGGAAAAAGTATTGGCTTCTTATAGCTGCAATTGATTTTTTATATCCTGGGTGCCAAACATATGTCACATCATGAATTTCTCTAAGCACTATATGTCTCTTCTCTCTGTAGCTTGACACATACACTTTTCCCTTGAACATGATGAATCCATCCTCTTTCATCTCAAAATGTTTAAATTTATGGAAAAAATTAACTTCTTGTAATGTTGCTTGTATTTGCCAATAATGTTGATCTAAATTTGCAGACTTTAAAATTTTCTCTTTTAAATCAAACCTATAAATTCTAATGGTTGCATAATTCATATCATTCACTCTCTTGTTGCGTTCATAAATGACTTTATTTTTCTTTCTTTTAATATTATTTATATCAAATTCATATTCATTGAAGAATTCCAACCATCTAATTTGTTTGGATTTAAAGTTTGGTTGTCCAAATAAATATTTCATACCACTCTGGTCTATTCTCAAATCAAATATTTTTCCCATGAGTTAATGCCTCCACACTTTTAAGGCATAGACTATGGATTCCATCTCTAAGTCATGAGTGGCATAGTTCCTCTCATGTTATTTCAACTTTATTGACTCATAACATACCACATACATGTTTTGCATGAAGTAGAACCTTCTAGTAAGTCCTCTTACATTTGTTATATATAACTACCATAGTGGGAATTATTTAATAATATAGTGGACCTAGTCCACCTTACATTAAATGGCCTCCACTATTATTACTATGGGCCGTCTAGGCCCCCCATTACCTCTCTAGATACACTACACACGAGGACTCCACCAAGCCCTCCCTTTTATGCATCAGTGCATACAACAAAAAGTTTATCTAGGTTTACAATATTCAATAATGGCACACTTATCAAAATGTTCTTCAACTGTTGAAATATTTCTTCAAATACCATTCAAATTTTACACACTTGTTTTGCAAAGAAGTAATTGGGTTTTTAATATTTGAAAAACCTTTTATAATGACTATTCCTTTGATAAAAAATGCTCTTTATTAACTTGTCACACAATTGTTATTCACTAGATACTTGTAGCACCATCCTTAAATGTTGTTCATGCTCCTCCTATACATTTGAGTAGATGAGCATATCATACAAGAAAAATATTACAAACTTGTCCAAATATTCTCTCGACACTCCATTCATTAGACACATGAAGACAACTAGTGCATTTGATAGCCCAAATATCACCACCACAAACTCATAATGTCCATATCTTGTCCTAATTTATGTATTTTTGATATTTTCTTTTATTCTTACTTTATGATATCTTGACCTTAAGTCAATATTGGAAAATATGCTTTCACCTTTCAGCGAATAAAATAGACCATCAGTCCTCGATAAAGAATATTTTTTTATCTATGGTATCCTTATTCAGTTGTATGGAATTAATGAAATGAATTAAGGTTCCATCCTTATTCTTCACAAAGAGCACTGAGGCACCCCAATGTGACACACTTGGGCACATATACCCCTTATTCAAAATTTATTCAAGTTGCATTTTCAATTCCTTCAAATTTGTTGTGCCCATCCTATAAGGATTCTTGGACACTGGGGCATATCCTCGCACCAAATCAATGGATAAATCAATGTCCCTATTTGGTTGAAACCTTGGTAACTCCCAAAATATATTCTCAAAATATTTAAAGACTATATGGTATTCAACACTTGGTAATTTATCTTCGGTTGCTTCTTCCATGTGGGTTGCATAAATATGAATTCCTTTCCTAAACCTCTTCTTTAACTACGTGGCTGAAATTTCTCTATTAGATATAATCCTTTGAATCCCTTGCACTTTTCTTGGATTCCCTTCCGCATTAAGACATGTAAATTCCTCATTGTAGTAGTCTAAGAAAACATGGTGACTTTCCAACCAATGCATGCCAATTAAATAGTCATATAACCCAAGTGGTATGATCTTTAAATCTGCATTTGTGTTTATTCCATTCATGTCCAATGGACTATCCTTAACCATCTACAAAACATTTCTCTTAGCTCTAGTGGATAGTTTAACCATCCAATATTTCTCATGTTTTCTTCTTTTCAAATGAAATCTTTCAACAATTTTACGATTTGTATAATTATGGCTATCTCTATAGTCAATTAAAATGGTTATGGGATGATTATCAATCTTAACTTCCACTTTAATCATGGGACATTGGTAATATGCTTGCTTGTTGTCCAAGGATGCATAGATCCTTGTCATTCTTTTTCCCATGTCCTCAATTGTATAATCCTCCTAAATATTCTGAACAATACTCATTATTTCTCCTTTGTGAGGGAAACCCCTATACAAGTGGTCTCCCTTACATCCCCAACATTTTATGGGATGTTATCTTGGCATTTTCCCAAATTAGTATTTCATCTTGGGATCATTTTTTGTTGGTTGTCCTTGTCGATATTCTTGAGAGTTTTTTATGTAAAAAGGAAGCTTAAAACCTTCATTTGTTTCTAAATATTTCCTTTCATTTTGTCATCCCAAGTCTTTTGAAAATATGATCTTCCTCTATTCTACTCATAAGGGTACTTTGATTTCTTTATGGTCTCTTCTAATGTATCAGGCTCATTGTAATGTATTTTTTCACTATAGAAAGAATATATCCTACTCATAAATATTTGGATTTTAACTTTATCATCTTTTATGAAGCCAACATGCCTCAATAATTCAAGGAACCGCCTCTCACACTCATCCATTCTCATGCTTCCCATCTTGAATTCAAATAACTATTTCATTTTTTTGTCATAGTAATTCTCTAACAAGAATTGTTGCTAGAAATATCTCTTGAATTTATTCCAAGGAATTCTCTTTTAATCAATATTCTTAATATGGTTGAGTTTATCCCACCACATATATGTTTTTCCTTGAATATGTTATGTTTCACTTCTATCTTCTACACTTGATGAATATTTGTGCAATTAAAAATATTTTCTCATTCCCATCAGCCATGCTTCTACATATTTATCTTTCTTTTGATCACCATCAAAAGTAGGATACTTAATATTCCTAATATATCCTTTTAAATCATTGACCTTAAACCTATGCCTCTATCTTCAGACATGGGACATGTTAGCACTTAATCTTGTCATGTTCTTGCGAGTTGTGGTTTTTGCCTAGGTCTGTAATTTTGTCTGTCGTTCCTCCCTTTGCAAACCCGATTGTAAGTTTTCCTTCTTGGCTTGTAGTTTTTCTTGTGTTTTTCCTCCATCCATTTGAAAAACCCGTTTTCTTTGTCGGCTTTCCTAAGAAATATCGGCCATGATCTTCTTTGTCTTCTTTAAGGTCGATCACTTCTCCCTTACCTCTATCATTGAGCCTTCGTTTTCCCAAATCCCAGCTATGCCATCCAAGTCCTCATTGTCACAGGCCGCATCACTAAGAATGTTTTTAATATGGACTTAAATCAAGCGAGCAAGCAAGTTTAGACTTCAACAAAGGAAAGCGAGTGTGGGAATAGGGAGTTCAAATGTTGTAAAATTGGTTAGAAAGGATGATGAAATCCCAATTCACGAAAGGGAAAATCTAGGCCATCCAATCGTGAAGAGCCAAGGGTCGTTGATCTGATATCGAAAAATTTCAGAGGATCGGGAATCAAGAGTTCGGGGTTCTCGTCGTAGAGGTGCATATGTAGCCTGAAATACCGAGACCCAAAAAGACGACAGTTTCAATCTGAACCATTCAAATCAGGGGATGTGTAGTGCTGGATCGATAGGATCGTGATTTTGCGGATCAGGTTTCGGTAGTGGAACATGGTGTGAGACCCCCGAAATGAGAAATCTCATAGTGCCTGAGAATTGGACCCATGGTCTCAGCACAGGGTCACTTGGGAAGCAGGTCCAAAAAGAGGGGCCAACATTCATCGTATAGCCGACGTTTTGTGTTGTCAGGGAAAGGATCGTGGCCTTCCATTTTGAAGTAAGACCAACCATCGATCTCAAAGGCCATTTTGCAATTTCGAGCATCACGATGTTGGAATCAAGTTGGATTGAAAACTCCCGAAAGGCAAAGTCCTGAAACCACCTTTGAATGGAAGCTCCAGGTCACAGCCTAAGGTCACATGCAATATTGGAGCGATAGAGGGGAGCCGCACCAAAAGGTCGACAACACCTGTGTTGAATGCAGAAGAAAAGAAGCATGGCTCGAGGTGCCAATATCATTTTGAAGAAATCATGGGCACCACCTAAAGCATTCATGGGTGTCAAGCTTAGTCCAGATCCCAATGAAGGTAGTTAATGAATTTGGGGAAGGTGGTTGAAACCTTGTTTCACCACATAAATGGAAAACATGGAAAATTTGGCCATGGAGGGCAGACTTTCAGCCGAAGGTTCTCTTTCATGGATTTTCTTATGAATCCCATATCGATCTAATCTTGCGTCTAACAAAAGAATGCAAGTGCATCCTGACAGAAGAATATGCAGAAAGCAAGCCTTGAATGCAATGACAAGAGTGTCCTTTTGAAGGGAGCAATTTTTTGAGTATAAAGACTTAGTTTTGATAATTTGTGAGGGTCGATGGTAGAGAAAATCTCCCGTATTGTAAATTTTTAGTAAAGCCTCTGGCTTCTGGTCATGTATTTGTATTTGAGAATTCTTGTTTAATATAAGTCATCTTTCTTCCTCCATCTTATTATGCATATGATATTGAATGTTCATGATTGAAGGATTCACATGGATTATTGTGACTGTGTTTTAATGGACATTTTATTACAGTGTTGTTAAAATGTTTTTAGTTTCCTGAATCTCTAAATCCAAGAAGATCTTGTTTTTTGAGTTTTTCTTCCTTAGGCTACTGGAAGACCTGATGTTCATAGAAAAACTTTACATTTTCTTCTTAAGTTCTTCCTCCTACTCACCCTTACTACAACTTACTGACTAAATTTAGATCAATACCTCACCTATTTGTGCATATCAGTCCAGTTTTCTGAGTTAAGATGATATTTTCTTGAGACTGCACCCATTTGACCCTTTTTATAACCAACCGTGACATAAAACTATGATGGGTATAGGGTTTTCCTTTCCTGCAATCTTAAGGGTGACTTTCGGTGCTAACAAGAAACACTTGGGCTTCTCTCCAACCTTTAATGTGGTTGTGATATTCTAGTCAAGTTTCCTAGTGAATGATGATGATTATGATGGTTTTTTCTACTAATACTCCTTGATTGTCTAGATCCATCCTATCATAAGACCTAGATACTTATACTTTCCTTGCACTAGTTTCTTATTTTTTTCTCAAGTGTTTATTGACTTCTTTCTACAACATATTCAAACTATATAGTATCTCTTCATAATCCCTCATCATGTTTTCATTGTCTTCCTTATATCTCTGTGCTTCTCTATGAAATATTCTCATGGTTTTAGCTAGCTCCGTAGGCTCCACCATTCCCCCTCTTCCATTGGACTCAGTCTCTTCATTTCCAATGTTGGAATGTAATCATTTAACCTTATTTCCATGACTGTAAGATCCTTGGGAAACCTCCATACCTCTATTCTTCATGAAGGAACCAAAAAATATTTTCTTGAACTTCTAATTATAAAAGAAATGTGCATGTAATAATTATTGTTAGAATCATGCATATTGTAAAACATTTCACGAATTGTATTATAGGTCCTTCTTCAATTAAATATATGAGGCACACAATGCACTAATTCAAAATTATGATTCTTCAGACATGTTCCTCTTTGAATCAACTTTCAGATGATTGTTCATTTTCCCAACTCTAAGCTCCAAGATGATAGCTAGGTTTGATGAAGTTTAGACTATTTTCTGATTTTTATCCCTCTATGATACATCAGTCTTCTCTTCCATCCTATACAATTTTAGGTACCTGTATGTAACACCCCAAGGATAAGCCCCCATTGAATTGTAATTATGTCTATAGGTTGGTGAGCCAAGTGTTTATAAGCTGGAAGACTTATGTGTTTATTAGGCCGGAGAGCCCAGATGCTAAGGCCAATGAGCCTGATTTTGTATATGTAAATACTCACATCATTAATAAAATTACATCGTTGAGTGTAGAACAACCACGAAGAAAGATTTATGGGGGACTAGGATCCACTAGGTAGGGAAAGGGAAGGGGATAAGTGTCTAGGAATAGGGGCTAAGCTAGAGGGTTTACCTATAAAGGAATAATATTATATTATTATTTTTTAGAGGCTAAGGTTTGACATAACCTATGTTGTCCTAAATTCCTAGGGAAATGGAATGAGTGTTGAGTGGAGCTCATGCAGCTTCAGGGAGACATGTGTCAACCTGGGCACATGCAATTTTTAGGTGGGAAAATCATCTCATTGGGGGTTCCCTCACCATTCTCATGATGGTCGCCACTATGGAAGTCATCCATACTCCCCATTGATGCACATAATGAGATAGGGAGAGCCTTGACATAGCCATCCATTTCCTCCACTGTCGATCTCTGCAACTTATGAAACCTACACACCTATGTTATGAAGCTAATCATTTTTCCTATGAAGCACAACAAAACTCCGTAGTGTCTGAGCCATATCGCACCTTATCCCTTGTTGTTTCTACCCATATTTTATATGTACTGTTGTGGCTTGTTGTCATTAATAGAGCCCATACCCAATTTTTGATGCAGAGGTTACCCGCTAGACTTAGGAGTTGGATAGAAGAGGCAGGTTGTCAGGCATGTGAGAAACTCTCTCCAGGTGAGAGAGTGTGTTGAGGAAGTGAGTTCTCCTAGAGGGAGTCTTGTAGTAGCTAAAACACTTTGAGACTTCTAGTCTAGCCTGTTGCTGAAGCCCTGGAAGGGAGGTGGACAATCGATGGATTTTTTATAGTGAAGGTGCACACTCTTGGGGTGGGTGTAATATGCCAGATATTAAAAGTATGAAGAATAGAAATAAATTGATAGAAATGGAAGATGAACAACAATATAACCATAATAGCACCACAATAATACTGAAATGATAATAAAATAACACTAGAAAGAGCACTTCGATTACTGAGAGAAATGTTCACTTACCTCTTTGAGGGAGCTACCTCCTGTCAAGAAGAGATCTATTACAATAATATCCAAGATAGGGTTCTCATACCCTCGACTCCTATTTATACTAAATATGTCTATCAAGAGAACCATCTAGTGGAAGATCCTTCTAGAAGTGGAAGATTCTATTAGGTCTTCTTACATTCAACTTATTCTACTTTATTGCAAGGCCTTATTAATATTGACCTTTATTACATTGGAATACATTGTTCTACCTATGTGAGGGGTTAGGTCCCTAAAATGTCCTCCCCCTTAAAAAAAGCCTTGTCCTCAAGGCTTGAGATGTGGAAATTGTTGCAGAATGGTAGTTGGTTCCCAGGTGGCATCTGCTAGAGTTGTATCTTTACACTGGACTAACACTTCCTTGATGGTTTGCTAACTCAGGCGACGCTCACGCTAGTCCAAAACTGCATGTGGTTCTAGCCAAATGGAGCCTTGTTCGTCCAACTCTGGAAGGTTGGTTTTATTTTGACACTTAGTTCCAATCACCTTCTTTAAGCATGAAACATGAAAAATAGGATGTAGCTTAGAATGACTGGAAAAAGTTAACTAATAGGCCACATGTCCCACATGCTTGAGAACTGTATAAGGAACATAAAATTTGGGTGCCATCTTCTGACAATGGTCAGCCTTGAGGGAAGTTTTCTTGTAAGGTTGAAGTCGAAAAAACAAATGATCCCCTTCTGTAAAATGACGTTCAGAGCAACCCTGATTTGCTTGTTGCTTCATGCAATTTCAGGCCATGACCAAATTCTCTTTGAGGGTACGGAGAATATCCTCTCAAACTGTAAGCATTTGGTCAACCACCTGGAACTTCGAGACACTTGGTAAATAAGAGAGAATTGATGGTGGATTTTGTCCATATACTGCTTCAAAAGGAGTCATGTGGGTAGTTGTATGGTATGAAGTGTTGTACCACCATTCAGTTAGGAATAATCATTGAGCCCATTGATTTTTCTTTTCCAATACAAAACACCTCAAATATGTTTCCAAACACTTGTTGACAACTTCATTTTGACCATCAGTCTAGGGATGATAAGTTGTGTTGAGATGCAATTGGGTGCCTTGTATATTGAATAGTTCTTGCCAAAAATTGTTGGTGAAAGTTGGGTCATGATAAAAAACAATAGAATGTGGCATTCCATGAAGATTTAAGACTTGATCCATGAAACATTGAGACATTGTGGATGTTTTCAATGGGTACTGAAGAGAACATAAATGAGCATACTTGGAAAGGGGATCAAATACCACAATAATGACTGATTTATTGCTCGATTTAGGTAAGCTTGTAATAAAATCCATAGAGATATCCCTTCAAATAGTAGGTGGAATCGAAAGTGCTTGTAGTGTTCCAAGAGATTTGACTGTTTTGCCCTTGTTCTGTTAGCACACATCACATTTGGCCACAAAATTACGAATGTCTTGTTTCATACCATCCTAGAAAAAAAAATATTTGACCCTATCATAGGTTTTGGTAAATTCGAAGTGCCCAGTTGTGGGTGTAGCATGAAGCTCATAAAGCACTGTGGATTTAAGTTTTGACTGTTTACTTAAATACAAAAGGCCTTTGTATCGAAGATCATCATCAAGCCAAGAGTACCTTGGGGAAACATGAGAATTGGACTGCAATTGTTATATCAAATGAGAACTTTTGGGATCATGTAGCCATTCCTGGTGAACGACTTGGAGCCAATCTGGTACAATGAAGGAGAGAGAAAAAAGGGAGCCTTCATCTTCATATTTTCAGGAAAGTGCATCTGTAACCACCTTGTCTTTTCCTTTCTTGTAAATGATATCATAATCATATCCAAATATCTTAGTTTCCCTTTTTGGTTTCTCTAGGGAGGAAATGTGTTGTTCCATAAAATACTTGAGGCTTTGATGATCTATCTTAATTTGGAAGCATTGCCCCAATAAATAAGCACGCCACAAATCAACGACATGAAAAATAACAAACATTTCCTTTTCATAGATTGATTTTCCCAAATTTCGTTCAGACAATTGTTTGTTGGTAAATTCCAAAGGCCAACCCTCTTGCATAAGGAAAACGCCAATACCTATCCCTGAAGCATCACATTCTAGGAAAAAGGTATTTGTGAAATCAGGAAGGGCCAGGACTCGAGTGGTGCACATGGCCATCTTCAAGGTTTGAAAATCCTGAGCAGCTTCTGGAGTCCAAGTGAAAGAATCATTTTTAAGGAGTGTGGTGAGAGGTACCACAATTTTCCATAATTCTTAACAAACTTGTGATAATAACCTGCTAAGCCTAGAAATCCTCGCAAGCTTTTAAGAGTCTTTGGGTGAGGCCAATCTTGCATAGCTTCAATATTTTTAGGATACACCCTAACGTCATTCTTGCCAACAAGATGACCCAAGTACTCGACTTCTGAGGTGCCAAAAGAACATTTGGATTGTTTCAAGAAACATTGGTGCTGAAAGAGTAGATGGAGAATGTGGTCCACATGAGAAAGATGGTATGTCTAGGTTTTGCTATAGATGAGGATATAATCAAAGAAAACTAAGACAAAATGATGGAGAAAAGGGGGAAAGACATGATTAATGAGGCTTTGGAAGGTGGAGGGGGAATTACACAAGCCAAAGGGAATGACCAAAAACTCATAGTGGCCCTCATGAGTTCTAAAGACAGTCTAAGGAATGTTTGTTGCTTTCATATGGATCTGGTGGTAGCCAGAACGAAGATCAAGTTTAGTAAAGAACTGGGTGCTACTCAATTCATCCAAGAGGTCATGAATGACATGAATGGGAAATTTGTCTTTAATGGTGAGTTTATTGAGGGCACGAAAGTCAGGAAACATATGCCAAGAACCTTCTTTATTCAATACCATGACCATAGGAAAAGAGTAGGGTCTCGTACTAGCGCAGATAATGCCTATGTTAAGAAGTTCTTGAACCATTTTCTCAATTTCATTTTTTGGGAAAAGGGGTGATGATAGGGACGGATATTGTGAGGAAGGATTCCTGGTATAAGGGGAATGGAATGATCATAAACACCACGGGAAGGCAGGAGTACCTGGGGAGTGGAAAAGACCAAGTGATGTTTAGAGAGGATCGATTGGAGGTCTTGCAGCACAGAGGGTGTCTCAGTTTCCTATATGGCATCGAGCTGGGAAATAATGCCAAAATGACCTTTTTTGAGCATCTTTTCGATGCAATGGGAACTAATGATCTCAGTTGAACCAACGGTGATGCCTTGGAACTTATATGTTTGGCCCTCCTGGTTGAATTGCATGGTTAATTACTTGAAATCCATGAGAATGGGACCCAAAGTCCTTAGCCAGTCTGCACCCAACACAATGTCACAACCACCCATGTCGATAGCAAACATATGAGATTTCAGGTGGTCGTCACCAATTTGGAGACACACATTTTCACAACGCCCTCCACATCTCATGGATCTTCCATTGGCAATCATGATTTGGAAATTATTGACTGCATGGATATAGAAATGTGTTTATTGGGCAATGCAGTGATGAATAAAATTATGGGTGCTTCCACTATCAACAAGGATGATGACCTTCCTATGCTTGATGTAACCAATTAGCTTGAGGGTTTGGGGAGAAGTGAAGCCAGTGAGAGAATTTAGGGAAATAACCAGTTCTACTTCAGGAGGGTCTGAGGGAGGGTTTATGTCCATGGGTTTAGGTGACTCAAACACAAGGGGAGTTTCAACATCCTCTTCTGAAACATCCTCCTAGATGGCCATAAAAATATTTTGTTCCTTACACTTGTGGCCCGGAAAATATTTTTCATCAAAATTATAACAAAGGCCTTTGAGTTGGTGTTCAGCCATTTCGACCCTGATCAATTTTTGGATCTTTAATGGAGTGGAAGGAGGAGTGGGATTTATGGGTTTAGTGCGATGAATAAAGGAGGGTTTCTTGTTTTGAGAAGAGACAACCTATTGTGCTTCCTTATCTCATTTAGAAGACTCCACCCAAATATGAGGCTGAGCCATGAGGACATGGGCACGAATCTCATCCTTGAGGCCACTGATAAAAAATTCTTAGAAAAAAGCATTAGAGATGCCCTATGTATGAAAAGCCAGTCGCTCAAAAGAAGCTATAAAGTCTTCCACTGTGCCAGATTGTTTCAATTTTGTCAAATGACCTAAATGTTTGGTGTCAATGTCAAAGCATTCATAAATCTCTGCCACAAAGTGTGTTCAAGCAATATACCCTTGACGAGAAGTTTTTCTCCATTGCCACCATTGCCAACGTTCTTGATCTAGAAGGAGAACACCATACTGGAGTTTGGCCAAGTCATATGTAATGTCGTACAAAGTGAAATAATGTTCCATTTGAGTTACCCAACCAGTTGGATCCAAGCCATCAAATTTGGTCACATCCACCCGCGGAAGGTGTAGGTCATGCTAAAAGTGATGAGGATAAAAATTATGGAATGAGAGGAAGTTTCAGCTTCGGTATGCAAAGGTGGGTTAGATAAAGGGGTATCTGAAGTGATATATTCAAGATGGGTATTCACGTCTTGTTTGAGTTCCTCGATTGAGGTGGTGATGGAGGACTGCATGTTTTTATTGATTGTGGCAATATTGGCACTAAGATGTTTCACTTATTGTTGGGTCTCTGTGAAATTAGATTGCAAGGTATTGAAGCGAGCTTCCAAGTCTTGGCTACAGGTATGGCACATGAAGACGAGGCTCGTAGGGATGATTTTAGGGGCTAAATTTTGTTCATGGGATAATTTTCCATGGTTTTTCCAAAAACGATATTCGTTGTTTTAAAAATGATTTGCCCAAATTCTATAGGATAAAATTAGTTTACCTTAAAAATCGCCAAAAATTTATAAAAAATCCTTAGAAATTTGAATATTTTTACAAAAATATCGCCAATCATTAATAGTTGGCATATGAAATATTAGTAAGGTTCGCCAAGGTTTCTACATTTTAAAATCCTTAAAATCATCTCTGCGAGACAAGGGAACCGAAAAGGGGCGGGTGGGGTCAAAAATTGTGCTGAAAAATGATAGGTATGAATGAGATAATCATGAAGAGATAAATCCAATGGAATAGGTCTCAAATGTTGTGGAGTTATACTCCATTCTGAAGAATACTGCAGTGATGAAATGCCCAAATGCTTAACCAGGATGAAAGGTGTAGTGATTTGGCAACTCGAACATAATTGGGCGACAATAGATCTTGTTTGTTTTATTTTTTTTTCATCCCTAAGGGTTAGGTATTCAAGGGTTTGCCCTATGATATAGCTCTCTGATATACATGCGGGGTCCAAAAGTAGTACGCGGCCCAATATCTTAGTGAACTAACTAAGAAGGCTAGATCGTTCCCTTAGCCGTACTACCCGACTACCTAGGTACTAGAGAGTATATTCCTGAGTTTTGTTCTCAGTGGAACTATAGCAGTCAGGTGGTCGATCGATTTATCTAAAGAGGGCTTTAGGAAATCTAGGTCGATCCATATACAAGTGTTGTATGATGCGCTACCACTCAAAGGGGTACCAATAGGGGTTACACAGGTGGCCAACAGATGTGCACTTAAGAACCACTTGTATTTCCTACATGTATGAATCCCTCAACCGCAGGTTTATGCACATAACGAAAAGTCTCTATAAATTAAAGACAGTGCAATACGTCTCTATCTTGAAAAAAAATTAACCCACAATTTGCTGCCGAGGAAAGTGCTCTTATACCACTTGTAATATGCCAGATCTAAAAATTATGAAGAACATAAATAAAATGCTAGAAATGGCAGAAGAACAACAATATAACCAGAATGACACCACAATAATACTGAAATGATAACAAAATAACACCAGAAAGAGCACTTCGATTACTGAGAGAAATGTTCACTTGCCTCTTCGAGGGGGAAACCTCCCATCGAGCAAAGCTCTATTACAATAATATCCAACATAGGGTTCTCATACCCTCGACTCCTATTTATACTAAATATGTCTATCAAGAGACCCATCTAGAGGAAGATCCTTCTAGCAACAAAAGCTTCTATTAGGTCTTCTTATATTCAACTTATTCTACTTTATTGCAAGGCCTTATTAATATTTTTCTTTATTACATCGGAATACATTGTTCTACCTATTTCAGAGGTTAGGTCCCTAAAAGTGGGATAGGCATGTGTGGAATGAGATTCTGTGGGCTGTGGGCGTAAGTGGATCTTTGGAGAAAATCCTTCTTGTTGATCTATGCGACTTTCTTGTTGTCCTTTCCAAGCCTAGTAATCCCTTGCCCGATGGAGTTTAGTACGAGCTCAGCGGTGACCCACTGATGAGCTTGATGAGAAGTGTGGTCTAAGGATGGGAGGTTCATGGAATTTCTGCATGCAATTGGTGGTCATCTATTAAAAGATAAGTAGCCAATATTTGTTCTCTCTATGATGTGTATCTTGAAATCAAGTTATAATGTTATTAGAATTGTCTGTATATATTGCATGTATGTTTTAATGTTGTTTCCACATGAATAGGTGTATGAATAGAATGCTATAACTATTTAAATTACATTAGATAGATATGAATATAAATATATATGGTATAAGATCATGAAATTTATTCGGTGGCATGGCCTAGCCTGTTGGTTTAAGGCAAGGAATGTTAAAAATTGGTATCAGAGCACAGAGATGTTCTCTCTATGGTGTTTCCTGACCTGTTGAGTGGGATGGGGACGTTACAAATTGGTATCAGATCCATGGTTTCGACACTGATCTTGGATGGGCCATGTTATTGGTTAACAATAAAAAGGTTTCAGAGTGAATTGTTGTAGAGAGAGAAAAAATATGAACCTCATAGCATCATTGGGACTATGTTCAGAAGCTCAGGAAGTATAGCGGTTCAAGAAAACCAATAGAGAAATAAACCACAACAAAATTTGTGCTAGGTTGCGAGGTTTAAATTTGGGTCGTAGGCTCTATTTGGGAGAAGGCATACCCTTCACAGTCATCATATTTAGAAAAGGTGCAGGAAATTTAAACCCTAACTACTTCGGATTTCACAACTTCGAAGAAGTTTATGTGTGATAGAGAAGAATGGCCTGAAGCCTGAAGTTTTGAATTTCTGGAGAGGATGTACACCACAGATCCGGGGATAAATTATTGATCATTGGATCAGTCAAAGATAGAACATAACCGTTAGATTGGGCCAAGATCAAGAGGTAAGGCGTAGCGGGGAAAAAATAGATCTCAACTGTCAGATTTGTGCGCAAGTGATTGTGAGGAGTAGATATCACAGCACTTCGAGAGTTCAGCATTTGGGAGAAACAAAGTATGCTAAGGTAAAAAATTTTGAAGCCCGAAGTCCCAAATTTTGGAGTTAATTCAGACCGTTCATCGAAAGAGACAAGAGTCAACAGATTGGCTAGTTTAGGAATTTGGCGTTCAGGAGAAATGGGATGTGCTAAGGTGAATTCTCCTGAAGCCCTGAATATTGAAGTCTCAAAGTGACATGGCATGATGATGTCACCCAAGGTGACATGGAATTCCTTAGTCCTACCATGTGTTAGTTAGAATGGAACTTTGATGACCTTGTTGGACCAAAATAAATTTGACACATAGGGCCACGTGCCACCACCTTAATTGTTGACAATTTTACCACGTGGACCCCAGAAGATAAACTAGTTCGTAAGTTCGGAGTTTGGGATATTTGAGGAATGCAAGCGTAAAATATTTTGAAGCCTGAAGTCCTGAAGTGACGTGACCTGTTGAAGTCACTAGGTATGGCATGGACACATGGGATGTGTGCCACGTGTTAGTGAATTAAGGACCTTTGGAGAATAGAAATGCCAGTTAAAACATGACACATGTCACCCGTCATACTGGGCCATGTGTTCGCTTCTAATATTTTTCCACATGGCATTGTTCTTGAGCATGGCTAGTGGGGCCCCTAATGTTCATAGGGGACGCATGGTGCTAGATCCTACATTTCGAAGGAAAGTGGGGTCACGTGGGTTGAGAAATCCTGAAGGCCAAAGTTTCAGATTTCATCGTGACCGTTGAAAGTCATGGACGCGTGTCAAAATATCTTTCACTACGGAGAGTTTTCACTCCAGAGGTTTGTGGAATTGAAGGATTTGGAAACCCAAAAGCATGAAGTCCTAAAGCTAATTGTGGTCATTGATTTGAGTAGAGAGTGGGGACCATTGATCCCTTTCACCTGAGTTGCGAACTTCGCGATTTCGAGGTTCATGAGTTTGGGAGTGTGGTGAGTTGAAAAAATCCGAAGCCCGAAACTTCGAATTGTGGAGTAAGCATGCAAATATTATCACTTGGTCACAACCATTCTCAAATGCGAGTTGAGGGCTGAAGAAAAGGGGATAGCACCCGAAAGTGAATTGTAATAACAAAGCAGGGCTCGGAGATAGAATCTTAGGGATATTTGATCGAAACAGACCCACCGAAAATAACCTCTAATATTCTTTTGATTGAACCATATTGTTTAAGTTACTTTGGAGAATTAGTAAGTTCAATATCCTGACAAAAATTTGGTTGACTGGAATTTTTTGCAACATTACGAATTGTTAGAACCAAACATAATTGTTACCTAGTGAAGAGAAATGGAGGAAGCATGAGACGCTTAAATTTCAGAGGATTAAGTTAGAGGAATGGATCTCCATTTGGGAGTTGAAGGAACAAACTCCAATGGGCATGGAGAACAAATAGATAAATAAGTGATCATGATGGAAATCATTAAAAATTTGCAGAAAGATGTCCAAATTCATCGAGTAGATAACAAAAGGATTATGAGAGCCAGGGAGAAAGACTTCAATATGAAGCTAATGGGGATCTTGGAAAGAATTGAAAATAAATTGGATAAGGAAAGTGGATATAGAAAATCATAGAACCATAGGTCCCCTGATGAGGAAAGAAGAGGAAGAAGTGGTAGCAGACATCACCAACACTTCCAAAAGCATTCCCATAAGAGAGCACACAATAGCTCAAGTCCATCCCCTGTCAAGAAACATAGGAGGTATGGGGTGGATGGCTTGAAAGTTTAAATGAATAAGATCAAACCTCCTACTTTTGATGGGGAGCATAGGAAGGATGAAGATGTTGAAACATGGCTACTAGGCACGATGAAGTACTTCCAATTGCAAAACTATTCTTCTCATGTAGAAGGAAGAATTGTCATCTACCAACTTAAAGGAAAGGCATCCATATGGTGAGATCAGCTAGTGCAAGTACAGTGCCTTAAGGAGAAAAATGTGACTTGGAAGGAAGTCAAGAAACATTTTGAAAAGAATTACTTAGCCAAGAGATACTATGACAGAAATATGAAAGAGTTCTTTGAACTTAATTTGGGCAACATGACTATAGACGATTATGAGAGAATATTTCTAGAGTTTTTGAAGTATGTCCCTTTCATTGAAGATGAGGCAGTCAATATCCATATATATCTGAGTGGGTTTCCATCTTTCATCAGTGATAAAATCCAACATGATGATCCCAAGACTTCGGAAGAAACCATAAGGAGAGAAAAATGCTTATATGATCAACATAGGGGAAAGCCTACTTTCCAAAGAGATTGGGAAGACAAGAATAAGTTCAATAAGGAATGTAAGAAGAAGGGAAACAAGCCAGCATTTTTCAGAAATAGTCCTCAAGAACAACCAATTTTGAGGGAGCCTAGAATGGTTGAAGTAGGTGGGAAAAGGCCAAGGCAGACACCTATGCAATGTTGTGGTTGTAATGGAGATCACAGGTATAGAGATAGCCCTCACAGAAAGGACAAGGTGAGAGTTGTTCACAATGTTCAACAAGCAAAAACAGTGGAGTACATGGGAAAAAGAATACCAAGAATCTATGCAACCCTGGACAACAAGCAAGATGAGTTTTAATCACACATGATTAAAGTTCAAGGTATGATCAATAACCATGCCATTACTATTTTAATTGAAATAGGGGCTATTCATAGCTATATAGATCCTTAGGTAGTGGAAAGATTTCAATTACCAAGAATCAAGCATGGGAAATATTGGTTGGTGCAGCTGGCTATAGAAGCCAAGAGAAAGGTTATTGAGTTGTTTAAATCATGTCCAGTGAGCATGAATGGACTGAGTACTAAGATAGATCTGAACATATTGCCTTTGCGATCATATGATTGAATAATTGTTATGGATTGGTTGGACCAACACCATGCCATATTAGACTATCATAAAAAATAATTCACTTTCTTGGATGAGAAAGGAAATCAGAGAGAAGTCCAAGGAATTCCCAAGGAAGTTACTATCTCGGAAACCTCAGCAATGCAGCTAAAGAAATGTTACAGGAAGGGTTGTCAAATATTTGCATCTCATATGGAGGAAGCATCTAAGGATAAAGTGTCAAATCTAGAGGATCATGCAGCCCTGGAAGATTTTGAAGATGTGTTCAAGGAGGTACCAGGACTACCTCAAAAGAGAGATATTTATTTCTCTATTAATTTAATGCCTGGAGCAACTCCAGTATCAAAGACTCCTTACAGAATGAGTACACTAGAGTTGAAGGAGTTACAAATGAAGATTGAAGAACTTATGAAGAAGGGGTATATACACCCAAGTGTGTCACCTTGGGGTGCCCCAGTCTTGTTCGTGAAGAAGAAAGATGGGACATTGAGATTATGCATTGATTTTAAAAAGTTGAACAAAGTGACTATAAACAACAAGTATGCTCTACCAGGGATTGATGGTCTCTTCGATCAGTTGAAGGATGCAAGGATATTTTCAAAGATATATCTCAGGTCAGGATACCATCATGTAAGTATTAAAGAGAAAGACATCAACAAGACCTCCTTCAAGACAAGGTATGGTCATTATGAGTTCATAGTAGTGCCATTTGGGTTATCAAATGCACTAGTTGTTTTCATGTGCCTAATGAATGGTGTTTTCTGAGAATATTTAGACAATTTTGTCATTGTATTTTTGGATGACATCCTTGTATATTCCAAGTAAGAATGAGAGTATGATCATCATTTGAGGATGGTGTTGCAAGTGATAAGAGAGCATCATTTGTATGCCAAATTGAGAAAGTGTTCATTTTATCAAAACATAATTCACTATTTGGGGCATATCATATCTGAAGAAGGGATAACAGTGGGCCCTAAAAAGGTTGAGGCCATTAAGGGGTGGAAAACACCTGAAAATGTGACAAAATTCATATCCTTCATGGGTCTAGCTAGCTACTACAAAAGGTTCATTGCAAGGTTTTCGAGAATAGCCGATCCCATCACTTCCTTGCAAAGGAAGGGGGAGAAGTTGCAATGGATAGTAGAGTGTTAAAAGAGCTTCCGACAATTGAAGCAGTTGTTAACCAATGCTCCAATTCTAAATATTTCTGATCTGAATGAAGATTTTGTGGTTTGCACAGATGTGTGCAAACAAGGACTAGGAGGAGTCCTTAGTCAGAAAGGATTTGTGATATGTTTCGAGTCAGGATAATTGAAAGAGCATGAAAGGATTTATGCCACTCATGATTTGGAGTTGGAATCCATATTGCATGCTTTGAAGAAGTGGAGGAACTAACTCATGGGAAAGAGGTTTGAGTTGAGGATAGACCATAATGGTCTAAAGTACCTATTTGATCAGCCTACTTTGAATTCTAGGTAGAGTAGATGGTTGGAATTCCTCTGTGAATATGACTTTGATATCAGGAATATCATAGGAAAGGAGAAAAAAGTGGTTGATGAACTCAACAAGAGAGTGCATGAACTACATGCTAAATCCATTCGCATGTATCAGAGGGATCTTAAAGGAAGAATTTATGAGGCTGCAAAAGTTGATTTGCAGTACATGGAATTGGTAACTAAATTGCAGCAAGGTAAAATGAAGTAGAAAGCTGAAGATTATGAATTGGGAATTGATAGAATTCTCTTGTACAAAAACAAATTTTATGTACCAAATTCTCTAGAATTGAGGAGTGCAATTTTAAAAGAAATTCATAATGTGCCTTATGCTGGGCACACTGGATATTAGAAAACAATTTCAATAGTCAAGAGCCATTACCATTGGCCAAGTATGAAGAAAGAAATTGCAGAGTACATTGACAGATGTATGGAGTGTCAAAGGGTCAAAGTTGAGCATAGACACCTAGTCGTCTTGCTACAACCATTAACCATCCCTTAGTGGAAGTGGGGAGTAGTGAAAATGGATTTAATCACGGGATTACCTAGAACAAAAAACAACATGATTCCATCATGGTGGTGGGAGATAAGCTCATGAAGGCCACCCATTTTATTCCATTGAAGACTACTCACAAGGAAACCAATGTTGTTGATATTTATATGAGGGAATTAACACGATTGCACAATATTCCCAAGACAATTGTGTCTGATAGAGACCCAAAATTTACCTCAAAGTTTTGGAGAGGATTATTTAAGGGGTTCAGAACGAACCTAAACTTTAGCAAAGCATATAATCCCAAGTCTAATGGATAAACAAAAAGAGTAAAACAAGTGATAGAAGATATGTTAAGAATGTATGTGATGGAAAAACCATCTAAATGGGAAGATTATCTATACTTGGTAGAATTTTCCTACAACAATGGGTATCAAGAATCACTGAAGATGAGCCCATTTGAAGCACCTTATGGAAGAAAATGCAACAACCCAGTAAGATGGGACAACCAAGCTGATAGGGCAGTGGTTGGGCCAGAGTTTCTCAAGGAAATGGAAGAGAAATTGTTAAATATAAATATGAATTTGAAGGCTTCCCAAGATAGGCAGAAAAGATATGCAAATAAAGGAGGAAACCACATGGAGTTTAAAGTGGGTGATCATGTTTTCCTGAAGGTGAAATCCAACAGAAGCTCCCTGAAGATGGGAAGCTATTCCAAGTTGGTAGCCATATATTGTGGACCATTTGAAATTCTATAAAGGATTGGATCAATAGCTTATATTCTTGCATTTCCTGCATCCATGACTATTCATAATGTATTTCATGTATCATTGCTCAAGAAGTATATACCTGATGCTAATCATGTGATTGATTGGAATGTGATTCGGGTGGAGCAAGAAGGAGCTTTGCAAGTGCATCCTATGCACATACTAGACTGGAAGAGAAAGCAACTGCGAAATTGAGTCATAAATCTTGTAAAGGTTCAGTGAACTTGGTACGGTCCTGAGGACGCAACATGGGAGCATGAAGATGTTATGCGGGCAGAGTACCCACATCTTTTTGAAGATTTTGGAAAATCTTGTTGTTGTTGCATAAATAAGTTGCACTGAGGATAGTGCAAAAATGAGGGGAGGGGATTGTAAGACCCCAAGGTCGAGCCCCTGCAGAATTGTAATTATTTTTATAAGATGGTGAGCCAAGTGTTTGTAAGTTGGAAGCCTTATGTGTTTATTAGGCTAGAAATCTTAGATGTTAAGGCCAATGATCCTGATTTTGTATATGTAAATACTCACATCATTAATAAAATTACATCGTTGCATGTAGAATGACCACAAAGAAAGAGTTATGGGGGACTAAGCTCCACTAGGTAGGGAAAGGGAAGGGGATAAGTGTCTAGGAATAGGGGCTAAGCTAGAGGGCTTACCTCTAAAGGAATAATATTATATTATTATTTCCTAGAGGCTAAGTTTTGACATAACCTATGTTTTCCTAAGTTCATGGGGAAAGGGAACGAGTGTTAAGTGGAGCTCATACAACTTTAGGAAGACATGTGTCAACCTGGGTGCATGCAAATTTTATTTTGGAAATTCATCGCGTTGGGGGTTCCCTCACCATTCTCGCGATGTTCACCACACTAGAAGTCATCCATACTCCCTAGTGATGCATGCACTGAGACAGAGAGAGCCTTCACATAACCATCAATTTCCTCCATCGTCGATATTTGCAAATTTTGAAACCTGCACACTCGTTTTATGAAGCTAACCATTTTTTCTTGTGAAGCACAACACGACTGTGTAGTGTCTGAGCCATATCGCGCCTTAGAATTTTTTATTGCTACCCACATTTTATCTGGAATGGGGTGGATTTCTATCATTACCAGATCCCATACCCAATTTTTTCTACGAAGGTTACCCACTAGACTTAGGTGATGGATAGAAGAGGCAGGTTGTGAGGCCCATGAGAAACTCTCTCCAAGTGAGAGAGTGTGTTGAGTAAGTGAGTTCTCTTGGAGGGAGCCCCGTAGTAGCTACATTACTCTAAGAGTTTCTATCCATATTGTTGATGAAGACCTAGAAGGGAGGTGGACAACCGATGAACTTTTGATAGTGAAGGTGCACACTCTCGGGGTGGGACAATCATGTGGGGAATGAGAATTTGTGGGGTGTGGGCATAAGTGGCTCCTGGGATAAAATCCTTCATGTTGATTTGTTCAAATTTCTTGTTGTCATTTCCAAGCCTAGGAATCCCTTTCCCTATGGAGTTTAGTCCTTGAGGTTCATTGCAAGATACCAGATATATAAAATATGCAGAACATAAATAAAATGCTAGAAATGGCAGAATAATAGAAAAATATCTAGCATAATCTTCACAATACATAGAAATGATATACGAAATAGCAATAGAAATAACACTTTGATTCAGATAGCAATGTTCAAAGGCCTCTTCAAGGGGGAAACCTCGAGTCGAGCAGCGCTCTGTTACAATAATCTCCAAGCTAGGGTTCTCATACCGTCGACCCTTATTTATACTAAATATGTATATTAAGAGAAGCATCTAGAGGAAGATCCTTCTAGAAGCGGAAGCTTCTATTAGGTCTTCTTACATCCACCTTATTCTATTTTATTGAAAGGCCTTATTAATATTGACCTTT